>JAJIYU010014206.1:0-13473 GCA_030144865.1 Tinospora cordifolia
TTTTATATTTTTTTTTTTATATATATATATATATATATATATATATATATATATATATATATATATATATATATATATATATATATCATTAAGTTCGGATAAACAAGTACAATGTAGATACGTAAATTAGTTGTACCTATGTGACCCCTATGAATATTTATGAAAATTAGAAGTTAACACCTAAGGAGTATGTCTAATAGCACTGGAATTTTGGTTGATGGATACCAATATGTCTAGAATACAATTTTGAACTCAATAACACCAAAATTTGGATTTTTGGATATCAATAGATATATTAAATTTGTATTTATGCAATTAATATATATATATAGATGTAATGTTATAAATATAACGTTATCTATAATTAACGTTGTATAACATTATAGATTATGTCACATTAAAAAATGCATAACATAAAATAATTAATTTGTTTTCTATTTATTGTATATTACAGTAAATTATGAAGTGGTTGCGTAGAGTATACCAAAACGAAGCGAAACATGTGTTCACAATGTGAGCTTTCGATATTTAGGCTCGATATTGGGAGACGAGACCAAAAATTGGGAAAGCTCGACAGTCGATCTAGTCTACAAGTAGTAATTTGACACATTTATTTAATCTTTTATTTTACTTATGGTTATTGCATAATTGTGTGCTACATGCATTGCATATTACATTAAAACGGGGCCTCTTAGAGTACTCGTGTTCAAGTCTAGCTAGGAACAAAACCCACTACCCGATTAGCCCCTTACGCGTGGGCGAGGTGTCAAAATGTGGGATAATATTGGGTCACCAACATTGGCCACTATGCCACTCTGATTGAAACAAGGCCTGGGATTCGAGTACAGATCTTCAGATGTACCGACCTGGCATCAGGATGAGAGGTTCCAAGGTGTGAACATTGGATCGTGATAGTTCTAAGATAGAACTGATCTACGAATCTTCAAATGTGTTGACCTAACCTAATGATAATAGGTTTTGAGGTGCGAACATTGGAACATGATAGCTCTAAGATAGGACTGATCGATGGATCTTTAGATATGTTAACCTAACCTAATGATGAGATGTTCCGAGGTGCAAAAATTGGATTGTGATAGTCTTGAGATAAGAGTTGTGAATGGCACACTCTACTGTTCGTGGATGGTGACTGTATCACCTACTCAATAGGTCACGATCGTCAAGATACAACAGTATGGCCTAGTTGGTGGGCCATGATCATTGATTGATATCGTAATATGGCCTAGACGATGGTTACTTCCGTTCAAAATGGTAGTATGACCAAAGGATCTTTGAAGAAAAAGAAAGATACCAATTTTAGATAATCGACCCTTGAATCATTACATACTTCATGGCATATTTCATGACATATTAGGTTGTTGCATTTTTATATAAATGATTTTACGTGTTGTTCGTTGTTGTATTTTATTTGAATGCTTGTAATGTTGTCTATTACATTGCATGTAAAATGATAGACTTAAGTAGATATATTTGTTGCTACTCACTGGGCTCATATGAATCTCGAGCTCACTACTCTTAACATTGTAGGTCCATCCAGTGTGGATAAAGGGAAAGGTGTGCAGTAAGTGTGATATTTTTCCAGCATATCCTTAGTAGGCTGTTTATTATGCTATTTTTGGTATTTTTCATTATGTACAAGTTTTAAAAAATATAAAATTGAACTAGATTCTAATAATGTAATTGATGTTAAAGACTTTTGTTGTTGTTACATTATTCTGTTTATCTTGTTTTTGGTTGCACTTTGAATATTATAAATGTTTTAATAGTAAAGCTTAACAGTAGTCAGAAAGTTTGAATGAATAGACTTGTCTGAATATCGTACCGATTGGGCTACTCGTATGAGGTTTAAGAAGGAGTCCTGATACATAGAGTCAAATCTTAAGCTTGATTAATCAAGAACATAGAGTTAAAGAAATTATACAACTTACAAACTTAAGACAATGCCGCAGAATCATCTTGTAATTTCAATCATTATTTCTATGCACAATTTGGTATTATTTGTTATGTTTTGATGCGATATTGCAATGCAATATGGTTTCAAGTTTCTCATTTGAGTTTCCCATGCAATATGAGCCATGTCATGATGAAGTTTAAAATTTTATATTTTGTGCATAACAAGGGTCGTACATGACTTCAGGGATAGAAAGCGTTCGTTTCGCCTTACACACTCATTCAAATTACCATAATTCTCTATCAATTAAGATAATTGATTTTTTTTTTCTTATAGGATTGCATAATTCCATGCTAATTATTTATAAAGTAGAGTAATATTTATTCATGTTTGTCAATGCCAAGCTTAAATATCAATTTGGTGTTTGACGCCTCTAAAGTTTCAATGGCATTACCGTTGGCATAAGAATTTTGAAAAATGTGGAAGAACTTTGATAATATGCTTATGGTTAATTATTGATGTATAGTAACTATACAATTCTATGCTAATATGCTTATGCTTAATTCATGAGGAAAATTTAATTTTTTTTTCCTCAGTTGAATTGTTTTTTTTGTATATATACACATAATATGCTTTATTCCCTACTGCAAATTTGGTATTTATTCTAATAAATACCTCCGAAATATGAAGACTTAAAGACAAAAAAGCAGATGCTGCAAGGAAAGTTTATAAATAAAAATAAGGCACCAATTAGCACCAGGTTATAGGAAGTAATACAAAAGAACATTTTTGAAGAACAATCCATCAATGGCAATGTTTTGTCATAAATGCCATCTTCTATAGGTAAGAGTGTGAAGGGGAGGCAAAAATTTTGATTTTCTTGAAAAAAAAAAAATCCATCTTCCTATGTTTTATTAACTAGAATTAGGATTTAAAAAAAAAAAAAAAAGTTTTGAGAACTTTTTTCTAGCCTACTGTTTTCTCACTAACATCTGTTCAATTACAGGGGTGAGATTTTTTTTTTGCAGTAATTTAAAAATAACTAATTTTTTGTCATTCTTTATCAAAAAGATTTTGTAGAGAATTTTTTATAAAAATAATAATCATAATAATTTTTTCTCAAGAAAAATTTCTTAACTGCTAAGCACACCTTAAATATCACTTTTTTGCTATAAAAGTATATAGAACTGCTAGCATATAGAAAAGTTAAAGTTGTCATCAGATAACAAATACAAATCCTAAGCTCAATAGGCTTTTTAGTTACCAAATCAATTTTGTAGCACAGCAATAAGAATGCAACTGTTATGTTTAACTGAATATATTTTCATCCACCAAATGAACTTCATACCTTAACATTTGATAGTTATTAGCTACATAACTTTGACCATTTTGCTAAAATTGCCTTTTCAATATTACAAAATCAAATTTATATAGCCCAATCTTAATTATCTAGATGATTTGGATGTACTTTCCTAATTACGTCTGGTTCCTGTCAAGAGGGCTTGCAATACTTAGACAAATATTTTGACTTGTACTTTTCAAAAAATATTTTCTAAAAACTTCTAAAATATGTAAGAACTACTATATATAAAAATTAAATACCAAACAGGTAGAATGGCATGGTCCAGAGATTGGACCAGGATATCCACATTAATTTTGAAGGGTTAAATGTTGGGACCCTACCCACTATGTAAAGTCAACAAAAGTCTATGCATAATTGTATTTGTGTTGGTAAATGTTAGTTGAATATGTAGTATTCCAAATTTATAATTGGGTCATTATCTGTCTTTGATACTTACACATTTCACTATTGAAATGAAGAACATGTATCACTATCATAGAATATTATTAAAGTCGTTAACGAGGGTTGTTGTTTTTGAATTTCAATATTTATAGAAAAATGGTAGAGAGATCAAAATCCTCCATGCTGAGTGTTAGCGAATCAAAATTAGTAAAAAAGTTAAAAGCAAAACCTTTAAAGTCAAGATCCTAGCTTGTTTAGAATAAATATAACAGAAAAATAGGTACAGGGGTACTATGGGAATAAAAAAGTTGTTTAGAATAAAAAAAAAAAAGTTAGATAGAAATAACGCAAATATTCAGGATATTATTATAAAACCAAAACATAGTATTTTGGGAGAAAAATAGGGAGGGAGCCATTATCAAACTTTTTTTTTTTAGAGACTACACCATTTTTTTTTTATTTTGCCCACAGTATATGTTACACTACTTCTTAATAAGTTTTGCTTTCGGGCCAACTTTTTCTTCTAACACCATAATAAGTATTTTAGTTTTACATTTATTTTTGTTTTTACCCATCATCCAACGCCTCCTTTATCAAGTGTCGCTTATCCCACAAACATTATTTTCTCATCATGTCTTCAAAAAAAAATATAACTTAATTTTTTATTTTTAACTAAATATTTTTTTGTTTTAAATTTTTCAATTTGTTCATCATCTAACACCACCAATTATCTGTATAATATTTTTTTATCATCTTTAGTTTAATTTATATCTATAATATTATCCAATACATTTTAATTTCAAACACACTTTAAAAAGTATTTTATTTGCAACCCATGAACAAGTTCCCTATTTTTATCTTAATAAAACTAAAATAAAATGAATCAATAAACATATTAACATAAGAAAAAAGAACAAATTTGGAAATGTGTTTAACTTTAAAAATATTAAAATAATTTTTAAATTTAAAATTCAAATTTATTCTTTTATGTTTTTTTTAATTTTATCTAATAGTTTAATTATTTAAAATTTTATAGTTTAATAGCATGGTAAAGTTAAAAAGGAAATTCCTTTTTTGTCAATAAGCTTAAAAGATAATAAATGGTAGTCAGATTAAAAAGGGAAATATTTTTTCAATATGACACTAAGGTTAAAATGGGAAAAAAATTATTCAATATTAAGGTGAAAAATAGATTGTTCAAAAATAATAAAGTCCACTCCGTTTTAGTTGGGGTAAGTGCATTAGATTTTGTCATGTGAATACAAACTTTCTCAATGTGTTTTTAAATTTTCAATATTTGATTTTTTCTTAATTGTGTACTTATTAGTTTTCAAGTAAGTCGCTATATTTTAGGTTTTTTTATAAGTTTAAGTTCATGTCTGTTTTATGTTCTTTTAAGTGAGTGCCTAGATTACATGTAAAAAAAGGTGCTTAGATTAAAAATAAAATATCATAATTTTAAATTTTAAAACTTAAACAAGTAAATTTATTTAAAAATGAACATATATTAAAAGAAAAGAAACTCTGTTGTGAAAATTTTCAGTTTTTGTTATTCTTCTTTTATTTTATTTTGTTTATATTTTTGCACTGAAATTATTGTTTTTATTTTCTGGCCTCAAAAGAAAAACTCGACCAGACATGCTCAATATCATTTTTTGCCCACAAAATTTTATTTTTATTTTAGTTTTCTATTAAAAAGATAATATTTCTTAAAAATAAAAAATATTATTTTATAAGTGAACAGTGACAGTCATTCCAGCATATTCAACTTTTTCTGCTATCTTAGTTTGACATGTATTCAAGATAAATAGTTGCATAAAAAATATTATTATATACAATATTATTTATTTACAATCAATTATTAATTCCTTCTCTTATCTCTGAATTTAATTGTTAATAATATCACATTATTATACCTCTCTTTTTAAGAGAGAGAACTCAAAGCAGCATATATATATTATGTGGATGGAACTTGTCATCTCCTTCTCGTCACGTTTAACTGAATAATATATATATATATAGAAGCGGTGAACCCTTTAAACAGAAGATATTTAGTTGCAAAAAGAAGTAACAATAGCTTTTTCTTTACCGGAAGATAGTCGCTGCCCCTGTGAATCTTTAAAGTTCCTTTTTTTTTTGTTTTTTTTTTGCCTTCAAATTTATATTTTTTATAATTAGAATTGCAGTTCAAGACTTTAAATTCTTAAAAACTTCAATAATTAAATAGAACACAGATCAAACAAAGAAAAGATGACAATACTTTTATTTAAACATATTCAGTATGTACTTGTTCACATACACGTTAAGCAATTACACGGAGCCCGCTGGCTAGCTTGCTAGTAATTGCTTCGTGCAATTAGACTTGTGCAGCGGCATCTAGCCAGTGCCGCTCCTTATTTAGAGATTTAATACTACTGTGATGTGATCATCACACTCCAGCGTCATTTTCATCAGTTTTGAGGCTGGGCTTGAGCAGCAATCTCGTTGTACTCTGCCAGACTGCAACAGTAGCAACGTCTATAGCGGCAGCAACGGTGCCTGCAATACCCACTGGGACCGTATCCACCGCTGGATCCATACCCAGCCTCATTCACACTAATTGTCTCGGTAACCTCCACCTTCGCATCAACAGCCTCATTCACTTCTGCAAAAATTTTATCAACATAGTAATTAAATTAATCTATTCGTTAGTTATATACCTCACAACACGCATGCAAATTAAAAGAAGTCTCACGTGGTTTTTCGGCTGCGTTCACTTGGGCGGAGGAAACCATTACAAAAGCAACAGCCAATAGAAGGCTCATAACAATAAAAACCTTTGGAACCATTTTGCCGGAGAGAAATTGCTGAGAAGAAGAACGAACTTTAAAGCTTGCCTTGGTGTGAAGAATGTGAGAAGCAACGTCCCCTATTTATAGGAAAAAAACGTGAAATATAATGGAGGGCAATTATTATTGCCTTATTGTGGAATAAGTGAGTCGGTAGGGAAATCTTTCCAGTAGCTGCCTCTCTTTAATGGTAGGGGACTGTACGTGGGGCCCACGAGACAAGTGGCTCGTTCCGGGCTTATCTGTTTGATTTGCGTTTGCTTCCCGTCTGTGGTTCACGTATAATAACATCTTTTTTCGGTTCCCTCTTTCGTTTTTTCTCTTCTGAAAGACACGTCAATAATACTCGAAATTCCTGTAAGTGCACTTCACGCTATGTTATTCAACTAGTGAATTTTGTGTCGATATCCACCGTTGGATATACATATCTAGAGGCTTGTGGCGAATTACGTATAAATGGAACATTATGTTGCAATCTCATATTTTGTGATTACTTTTGTTTGTGTCCTATGAATTTATATAACAAAGTTAAGTCTAATAGTTGGTACCCCAAAATATTTAGAATTACTCTTTTATTTATTAAATTTTGTTGCTAGATTTTTATAAAACTTGTTTGATTAATCCGTTTTTTCAACAAAAAAATTTTAAAAAACTTTGGCTTTTAAATTTGAGATTTTTGAAAGCAAATTAAAAAATAATATGGAAAGCTTTTGCCATGTTTTATTAAAAATAAAATTTTAAAACTACTTATTTTTTAAATGGTATGGCATGGTTTGGAGATTTTATAACAGGATAACTACGTTACTTCGTGGCGTATGGAGTCGTGGCCTCGTTTTGATCATGAACAGTGTCACAGTGAGTCACTGACAAAAGGGACAGCTGTTGGGATGCAGGCCACTTTATACATGTATGGGCCAGTATGGCTTCGCAGGGAGACGTTAACAAATACTTATAAAAGTTTTTTGTGCAATAGTACTGTCCATTTATTATAGAGGGTCCAGCGTTCATCCCAACTTGAAACATGGACCTATGAAAACATTAATACTTATAATTTATGTTAGTATTATAAAAATATATTTTTAAATAAATAAAAAAATATCATTATATAAAATATATATATCTAAGTCATAAATGATGTTTGTGATTTTAAAAGTTCAATGTTTAGTTTAAAATAATTAAAAAAAATAAAGTTTAATGTCAATTGCTTTAAAAATACATGATTCACATCAAGCAGATCTATTATTTTATAAAAAATATTTTGTTTTCTTGATGCATTTAATTTTAAGAAAAATATTTCGTATATGCTGAACATTAATGCTGTTATTCACCTATTTTCTTTATATATTTTGGGAATATATGTAAATTTTGCAACATACATAATCAAATTGGCACCTCCAAAAGGTGTAAAGAATATTAGAACTACTTTAAAAAAAAATTATTAGCAAAATAGTGTATATGAAACAGGAAAAAGTGTTAGAAAATTAATTTTGTTATAAAATAAAATAACTTAGACTACAAAAATATAAATAGAAAACTGAAATAACATCAGAAGAAAGAAATATATGAGAGGAAAAAGGAGAAAGTCTTCTTATTAATAAAATTTTTAAAAAATTTCTTGATACAAAAATAAATAATAAGGGCTCTATTTATAGAGGTTTCTTTTTTAGCCTCTAAGTAATCTTTAACGGCCAAAATTGATTTCTTTTTTATTAAAAAAAATCAACAGTTCTGATAGATTTCTTCTTCTTTAATTAAATAATTGATTACGTCATCAATTGCTTTATCAGTGCGTCATCAATTGCATCAACATTGTAAAGATATCTATTTTGTTATTATTATATTTATAATACTCTCACTTGGATGTCTAATAAATGTGCCTCGTTAACAATACCAAAAAACTCTCCAGCGTCATTTTCATCAGTTTTGAGGCTAGGCTTTAGCTATAATTTCGTTGTACTCTACCAGGCTACAACAATAGCAACGTCCATAGCAGGAGCAATGGTGCCTGCAATGATAGCCACCGTGCTCGTATTCAGTGCCGACCCCGAGTAGGGACGCAAAGGGCGATCGCCCTAGGCCCCTTATTTTGGATGCCATATATATATAATTAAACAAAATAAAAATAAGAGGCTCCTTATTAATTTTACCATAAATCATTCAAACCCTAGAACAAAACGGTAGCTTCTTCAAATCTCTGATTTCTGCCTAAACCATCCACACACACATCCAAGAAAAGCAAAAAAAATGAGAAGAAGAAGAAAACAAGAACAAGAATAAGAACAAGAACAAGAACAAGAACAAGAGTTTCTAGCTTCCTTCTCTCCATCTCTAGCTTCTTCAGTTCTTCATTTTTTAGATCTTCGTTGCTCTGCAAATCTGCAATCGGCTACAAT
Source organism: Tinospora cordifolia (assembly GCA_030144865.1). Classification (NCBI taxonomy): domain Eukaryota; kingdom Viridiplantae; phylum Streptophyta; class Magnoliopsida; order Ranunculales; family Menispermaceae; genus Tinospora; species Tinospora cordifolia. The sequence continues at coordinate 8,875 of JAJIYU010014206.1, forward strand.
CTACAAATTTGCAACCGGCTTTCTTCTCTCAATCGACTACAAATTTGTTGCCGTTGCACTTCAAAATCTTTAATACCCACTGCAATCTACATAGCAAGTTAGCAAGTAATTACAAGCCAACAACAACAAGTCTCAAAACCCAATTAGTCACTTACCCACCCCACCGCCATTGCAATCTACACAGGTCTACCAGCACTGCTACTTTCTTTTTTGTTTTTATTCTTTTGTCCACCAGTTGACCAGCACCATGTTATTACTTATTAGTTATTAGTTTATTACTTGCACAACAATCAAGAGTACAAGCAACTAAGCAAAAGCAAGCACTCATTATTCATTTATTCTTATCTTTATTATCTTACTTTTCTTTGTTCTTTTCCTTTTTTATTGACTTATTTTTTTCTTTTTTACATCAATGAATTATTACTCTTTGATAAATAGTAAATTTTTAATTTTTAATCTTAAATTCTTATAATTTGTTATCTTTAAAAATAATACAATTTTAATTATTTATTTTTTAAAACAAATAGGAGCTAATAATTCATGATTAACTAATTTGTATGTTTATTACTATTTTCTTTTTTTACTTATTCTTGCAGTCTTGACATTTACTCTCAACAAAACTAAACATCTTATTTCTCAATCATAATTATTTCAATATCATTAATTCATTATTCTATTTATCTTACATAATTAACTTATATATTTGAATTGAAGGTTATTTGTCTGGAGGCTTTTTGGTGCATTGCTCGAGAGGACTTTTGACAATCATTGTTTGTACAACATTAAGATTATTCAATAATTACGGTGTTTTCTTGAACTTATCTCGATTATTTGATATTTATATTAGAATTAAGATAATATTTGTTTGTATAGAGTTTTGTTATTATATGATATAGCTTTTGTAAATTTCTATTGTTGAATAAATATGGCTCCTAGGAAGTATGATTCCAGATATGAAAAAAGAAAAAAAAAAGACTAGAACAATTAAGACAATCATAAAAAGGGGCCCTAGATAAGTATGTCATGAAAATTTTAGATCACTCAAGTTATGTGGAATAGACGAAAGAAAATGACCATAATGAAAATTATAAAATTAAACCGAAAATTGAACAAGTAGGTGACTTCCTAGATTTTAGAGGAAATTATAATGATGAAACTCATGAGATTGAGCTGAAGATTGAAAAAGTTGATGAAATTGATGCTCATGATTTAAATGAAAATATATTAGATCCTTAATTAAATATTTATGATTCACAACGTTTGAATGATCTTGATAGTACTACTAGAGACTTAATAGTAGAAAAAGGTCTTATAAGAGCAAAAGATTCTTACAAATATCTATTAGATACTACTTTTAGACATTTCTCTTATTTGCATTATACTAGAATATTGCCAAATGGTGAAAATTAAGATAGAAAATGGTTAGTATATTCAACAAATGCAAACAAAGTTTATTCTTTTTGTTGTAAGTTATTTAAAAGAACAATTATTAGTGGTGGCTTAGCTAAAGAAGGACTTCATTGTTGGAAGCATATTAGTGATAGAATTAAATCACATGAAAATAGTATTTTACATATACTTGGACTGATGTATATGTAAAATATAAGATTAAAAAAGTGCGAAACAATAATACTTGGATTGATGTAGATATAAGATTAAAAAAGTGTGAAACAATTGATAAGAATGTATATGAACAAATTTCTAAAGAAAAAATGCATTAGAAACAATTTCTTGTAAGAATTATTGTCATGGTAAAATATCTTGTTAAGCATACTTTAGCTTTTCGTGCCACTCATGAAAAAATTTATGTAAATAATAATGACAATTTTTTAGGTTTAATTGAGATGATTGCAGAGTTTGATTTAGTAACCTAAGGATATGTTCGGCGCATTCAAAATAATGAAATTCACAATCACTATCTTAGTCATAAAATTCAAAATGAGTTGATTTTTATATTATCATCCAATGTTAAAGATGTAATTATTTCAAAAATTAAAGAGGCTAAATATTTTCTGTAATACTTTATTGTACTCCTGATATAAGTAATCAATAACAAGTGACTTTAATAATTCGTTGTGTAGACATGCATAATAATTCAATTAGAATAGAAAAATACTTTTTAAAGTTTTTAAATGTGGATGACACATCCGGATTTGGGCTATTTAATAAATTGCAATATATTTTAAAATCTCTTGATCTTAGAATTGATGACGTGAGGGGACAAAGACATGATAATGGATTAAATATGAAAGGTAAACATCAAGGTGTTCAAAAAAGATTGTTAGAAATAAATAGTAAAGCATTTTACATGTCATGTGTTTGTCATAATCTTAATCTTACTATTTGTGATATAGCACATTCTTTTGTTATAGCAATATCGTTTTTGGTATTGTACAACATTTGTATTTATTATTTTCTAGTTCTACAAAAAGATGAAAAATTATACAAAATTATGTAAAAGGTTTAACACTTAAGACACTATCTAATACAAGATGGGAGAATTGTTTGGAAAGTGTTAAAGCTATAAGATTTCAAGCTCCCAAAATAAAAGAAGCATTACTTGAGTTATTTGAAATTAGTAATGATACAAAAACAAAAAAGTAAAGTTGAAATTTTAATACACAAACTTGAGAATTTTGAATTTTTATTAGGCATGATATTTTATCTCATATTAACATTGTTACCAAGTTATTGCAATCTAAAGAAATGTGCATAAATGATGCTATTATACAATTGGATAGTTTGATTTCTCATTTTCAAAAGTATAGGGAATATGGGTTTAATGAAGCCATGAATTTTGCTAAAAGTATGGCTTTAGAAATGGATATTAAACCAAATTTTCCTATACGACGTCAAATTCGAAGAAAAAAATAATTTAATAAGAGTACACAACAGGATAATGTACAATCTAATGAAAAATCTTTTAAATTTAATTATTCTATTATTGTTGTTGACGTTGCTATTGTTGCTTTGAAGAAGAGGTTTAAGCAAATGCAAACATTTAACAATAATTTTGGATTTTTATTTGATTCACAATAATTAAATTTCCTAGATGATGATAAATTAAGTCTATGTTGTGCCAATCTTAGAAATGTTTTACAACATGATAGTTCGTTAGATATCGATCCAAATGATTTATTCACCAAATTAAAAATGATACAAGAAACTTTATCAAAAGAAAAAAAATACCGCTATTTAAATTCTTAAGTTTATAAAATTTTTAGGTTGTTGTCCTAATGTTTCAATTGCCTATAGAACAATGTTGACTATACCTGTGACTGTGGCATCTGCTAAAAGAAGTTTTTTGAAATTAAAGATTTTAAAATCTTACTTACGATCAAATATGTCACAAGAACGATTAAATGGTTTAGCAATCTTATGATTGAGCATGATTTGTTAGACAAAATTAAGTATGAAGATGTTATTAATGAATTTGCCTCTTATATTGCTAAAAGAAATCGTTTCAAATGATGATTTGATACTTTTCACTTTATACTTATAGGATTTCTGGATAAGTAAAATGTTGGAGTTGTAAAAAATGTGAACTTTGCAAATATGAAATATCATATAGTTATTTGAGATCTGTCGTAATATTCAATTTTAAAAATTTTTATAAGTGCATTAATAATTATTTTGTCTTGTGTTTATTACTTTATCATGTAATGCATACATTGTATGTGTAATGTTTTAATTACAGATCTAATATTGCATTGAACGTCAATACTATCAGAGTTAAAATGTTTAGATTTTATATACAAAGTCTTTCAAACTAGAGATGTTTTTTTATGTTTTAAAGGTAATTATAATTTTTTTAGTATTTGTATATAGATTTTTATGCATAATAATTTATATATTTTTTTATGTTTCAACCTAAAACATATGTATGAAAAAGAATTTGAAATGTCTCTATTGTGAGAACAAATAAGCGAATACAAATAAAAGAATATGACAATTAAAAATGTTAGACATTAACTTAATTATATGTTTATTTATTGATAATTTATAAAATGATAATTTTTTTAGGGTCCCAAGTTAACATTTTGCCTACGCCTCCAAAAACTTAGGAGCAGCCATGTTCGTATCCATGACCAAATCCACCGTCGGATCCATAGGCATCATTTACACTAATTGTCTCTATAACCTCCATCTTTGCATCAACAACCTCGTTCACTTTTGCAAAAATTTTATCAACATAGTAATTAAATTAACTTTTTTGTTTTTTTTGTTTTTTAACAAAGTGTCGGAGAAGGGGAGGATAATGGAAATAGGAAGCTCAGACTCAACAAGGACCCACAGACCTTACCCATGCTAAACTCAACCCAAGGAATCTCTAATTCAAAAGGAATCCTAACTTTTGAAAGACGCGAACTAAGAATATAAGTCTAATTAGGTAAGGACTATGAGACGATGTGGGACTAAGCGAGGGAAACACACACACCCACAATTTTTTTTTTTTTTTTTTTTGGACAAAGGATTGGGAAAGGGCATGTTAATGGAAACAATGAATTTATTCCTTTGCTATATACCTTGCAACACGCATGCAAATTAAAAGAGATCATTATGAATAAATTAATGTGATGAGCTCACGTGGTTTTTCGG
>JAJIYU010014207.1:0-13447 GCA_030144865.1 Tinospora cordifolia
GTGTATGATAAATTCTTTTTAGTACTCATGATGTACCAATACAAACATGAATCTTATCAAATAATATTAAAAAAATCTCATGAAAAAATTATATATTTTCTTATATTTATAGGTGGGAAAATTTGGATTAAGAAATAAGGGGACTGAGTCAATTTTTCTCAAGAAAATTTTGATAATTAAACACAAAGATCTTCTATTTTCTGAGGAAGACATTTCATTTTCTTAAGGAAATAACAATCTTCTCCCCTCTCAAACAGACCCTTACTTCCTCACTGTCATACATTCCAGTTAGGGTATGTAAGGGTATCAACATATTATCATACATTTCAGTGATCAGGTTCCAACCTGCAATCCTTGTTCCATTTCTCAAGCAATTCATTGATCCCATATCATCTATGGCAAATAAAGAATAATCAAATTTAAAACATAAAAATAAATAAAATTAAAAGTAAAATTCTGGTCATTCAAAATGAATTAACTTGTGCTCGAAATTGTTGCTACGTTCCTGAAGTTAAAAATTAAATAAGGAAAATAAGAAAGAGAGAGAGAGAGAGAGAGAGAGAGAGAGAGAGAGAGAGAGAGTTCTCATGATTATAGATTGAAAGATCATCAAACATAAAAATAAAAATAGAAATAAAAAAACGAATTTTAGGATTCCGTACTTGACCACAGCCTAAACAGAAAAAAATTGAAAAAAAAAAAAAACGAAAAATCCAAACTTATAAAAAGTAATAAGATCTGAAAGATAGTTACCATCGTTGTTATTGCCTGCTCAAATCTCTTCTACTGTTTTTCAGCCCTGCTCGCTCTTCCACTACCAGATTGATCGAAGTTCGAACCTCTCTCTCCCTCTCTGTCTCTCACTTCTCAATTGGATTTTACAAGGGTTTCGTACTAGGAGCGGTCATGGGCTTCCCGATCCGAATGCAAGCGCCGGACCCGTCTTCTTTTTGGCTTTTTTCTTTTGATAAATAAAACCTAGAGTGTACAATCTACTAGGCAGTCTTTGTGCTGGCAAGTAATGACGGTGGCAATAAAAATTTAGGGGGTGCCGTGGTTGGAAAAGTTTTTTTTTGAAAAAATATTATTATTTTTTTAAGTTTTTTTGAAAAATTAATATTAATTTTTTTTTAATAATTGTTTAGTTGAAGATCAGAAAATTTAATATAAATTAGTTATAAATATTTTATAAATTAATGCATAAAAAATTTTAGTTATAAATAGTTATTTTTTAAATTAATGTATACAAATTTTATTATAAATCATCCTTCAAGTTGAAAAAATTTTGGTTAGAAAATCTATTGAGCTGAAAAAATATTTCAAAATATTTTTATTATTTTTATCAACCTAACATAAGAAAAATATGATTTTTTTTTTCAAGAAAATCAAAATTTTCTCAAAAAAAAATTCTAATTTTCTCGTTAACCAAAGATAACCTACATAAGAAGAAAGTTACGATAATAGAATTTTAATCACAGAAGCAATTTCTTACACTTAGACCTCGAGCCTATGATCTCATTATTGGTGTATAACTAGCTGTCTAGCTTCCTAACTCTCTAGCTTCTTAGCTCTTCACATGAAACTATTCAACTCTTGCCATTTCATTTAAGTTTTATACGAGGAATATAAGTTAAAGTAAACAATTAAATTAAAGTACTCACCTTGGGTCTTATGTGTCGTGTTCCGTTGACACTCTACTCAGTCCCACAATATATGCTTAGATCTACGTTATTTAAATTCTTTTCAGTTCTTTTGTAAAATGTGACTTAATTATAATTCTACTGACTCAATTATATATATATTCTTTTCAGTTCTTTTGTGAAATGTAACTCAATTATAATTCTACTGACTCAATTTTATATATATATATATATATATATATATATGATCAACTTTCGCAGACAGGAAGGATAATTATTAGATTAGAGAACAGAGTTGAAGTGTTGTACTGTCGGTAGACGCCATGTCAGGAAAGCTTGCAAACGGCTTCTTGGTAGCTTTAGCAAGAGAAGAAAACAAAGAAATTCGAATAACAAATATAATTCATTTTTACATTGGAGATGCTCTAGCATCTTCTTGCTCCATGGGCAAGTTATCGGCTTTTTTGCTTTCCATTTGGAAAGCCTTTGTATCTTATTTTCAGGAGTACTTATTAAAAAACATTATTTGTTTTATGTATGTATGTATGTATAGATTTTCTTATTTATTGAACGCTTTTTGAAAGAGAATTTCTTTATTATGAAGCAATGATTTTCTTATCAATTGAACGAGTTTTGAAAGAGAATTTCTTTGTTGTGAAGCAATGATTTCTTCTGTTTCCTTTTCCTCTTTTAATAGAGGGATAGTTTAAGGAAGAAGAAAGGAAGCTTGGAACATCTATTTAAACACATAGCCAAGAACAAACCAAAGCGTAGTTGGCATTTCAGGAGCTGCACAAGGATCAATTGATCAAAGGCTACACTCAACGTGACTAAGTAAGTTGTTTCAATGATTAATTTTGATTTTGCTTTGATTCGGTTTCCATATATATATATTAAATTTTGATCCACAATGGTATTTAAAAGAGTGCACATGTAATTAATACTAATATTTTTTTTTCTAATTCTAATAGGATTATGCCATTATATATATATATATATTTGTCCATTCAATATGTAATCAAATAATTTTACTGTTTTTATTATTTATTTATTTATCTATTTATTTGTTTGTTCTATTTGTTCTGTTTTCTTCTAATTAATTTTTTTTATGTATATATTCATTAATTCATTATTTGAATTATATTATCAACTAAAATATAATATACACATATATTTTAGTAATTTTTTCAGAATATTACAGTAAATTATATCTAAAATATTAAATGTCACTAGTTACCTAATTTAAAACGGGCTGCAATTTGTGAGGTTTTGAAGATTATCCACAATCCACATGCATGTCCATATAGAAGCTAATTGGATTAAAGAAAGGAAGTGGAAATTAGAACGAATCTCAAAAGATGGAGTTTTGACTTGATTACCCTTAAAATTTTTAAAAACTATATAAATGTCACTAATTTTAAAATATTAACCATTTTGCCCTAGTTTTGTATCGTTAATGTCCAACTAGCCACCACCTTGAAGGCATATGAGATGACGAGGTAGTATTGAAGGCATTTTTTTGTAAGGATGCCTCCCGTACAAAACGTAACCCCTACAAAACGACGTCTAGTATGTTCTAATACTCTCGAACTCTTGAAAGTGACAAATTTTTTTTTTTTCAAGGTCCAATCAAAATTTGGTTATTCCACTAGAATTCAAGTCTTTAATAAAAAATAAAATCTTAAAAAATTGTCTTGGTTCACTAGGGCCAAACCTTGAAGGATTTTGTGTGAAACTACTTTCAGCGCATTCTAATATCCTCCTACAAACTCTTTGAAGCGAAAATTTTTTTTCAAGGCACGTATCAAAATTTTGGCTATCTTATAAGAATTTAAGTTTTTAATGAAAATTGAAGAGCTTAGAAAACTTTTTCAGTTCATTATGACCAAACCATGAAGGGTTTCATGAGAGACCACTTCCACCGTGTTTTAATACCCTTTAATGAGCTCTTAGAATTGACGAAAAAAAAATTCAAGGCTTATATCAAAATTTGAATATCTCACTAAAATTTAAGTTTTTAATAAAAACTGAAGAACGTAGAAACTTGTTTCAGTTCAGTATGGTCAAATCGTAAGAGGTTTTCATGCGAGACCACTTTCAGCATGTTCTAATACCGTCTTACGAACTCTCGAAAATGAAAAAAAAAAATTTAAGGCTCGAATCAAAATTTGGTTACCCCACTGTAATTCAAGTTTTTAATGAAAATCGAATAACTTAGAAACTTGTTTTAGTTCACTGTGACCAAATCGCGAGAGGTTTTCATGCGAGATCACTTTCAATGTGTTCCAATATAAACTCTTAGAAGCAACAAAAAAATTTTCAAGCCCGAATCAAAATTTGACTATTTCACTAGAATTCAAGTTTTTAATGAAAATTGAACAACTTAAAAAGTCTATTTTGGTTTTTTGCGACCAAACCGTGAGGGGTTTTCATGTAAAAGTACTTCAAGCATGTTTTAATACTGTAACACCCTACCTTTCGAGACCTATCACTATCAAGCAAAATTTTATGACTTGTCCTTATTCAATAATAATGATATATTTATCTAACTACATAAGTTAGGATTCTCAAGAAATAGACGTGCTACTTATGTTTTTTGTCAATAATTTATGTCATAAATTTCAATGAGTCATAAAATAGCCATTGCCACTTTCAAGGCATCTAAATTTTAATCATTATGATAAATATATTCAACGCATCCAAACAATATTGTACCCATAGAAACCAATGAATTTACCTAATTATACCTTAGGCATTACAAATACAAATTAATTTACTCAAATACTATTTTATTAAAGCAATGCTCAAACCACATATCGTATCCATATAGTATACATTATAATCATAACAATACCATGCAATCACATATAATTATAATTTTTATTGAACGAGCATGCATTCATGACTGTTCATGCTTCTAACAAATAACTATAAATGAGCATGCATAATATACATATGTTGAGCACTACCACAAGATTCAAATAATTAAACATTATATTATACAAAATGCATTTAAATTAAATAATAAAGAATGTTCATACTAACATGACCCTGAGTCAATCCAACATATACATACAGTATAAAATATATAAAACTTAAATAAAATTTGTAAATGGGTAATCATATCCACTTTCATTGCTAAGTTTCTCTTAGCTTATACTTTTCAATGCGGTATACAATCAACCTAGACAAGTATATATATTATTTATATGTTAATTTATGATTCACGTTATATTTTATATTTTATAAATATAGTTGTATTTATAAATACATAGTGATGGTCTATATCTCTAATATATGTACCATGGGTTGCATAATTAAAGAATGAAGAAGGAAAAGAAGAAAGAAGATGGGTTGCAGAAAAGAAACAGGGAAAGAAGAGAGAGAAAAGAAGAAAGAAGGGAAAGAAGAGAAGTAGAACAAAAGAAAAGGAGGGAGGATGGTGTGGTGTGTACACACATATTAAAGATCATTAATGGAAAGATTAAAAGAAAAGAAAAGAAGATGGGAGGAGAGAGATGTTTACGATGTAGGTAACCCGGTCCAATAGAAGATCACTAGATATTGAGGTGCTAGCATTCTAAAAAGAGTAATGTTTCAAAAAGAGTAGAAGATCTTTGAATATGGGTGTAGGTATCCAAATTTTCAATATATATATATATATATATATATATATATATAATTTATTTACTAATTCTTTATACATATATAGCCTAGTTTAATGGGTCGCATTAATCATTAATTCAATGTATATATATACGCGTATGTTTTGACATTTTTATCCAACATAGGAAAATTTGTAAAATTGAGTTCTCAAGGGTTTTTCAATGTTTTGACCTTATGGGTGACAAACTTTCAGATTTTTCAATATTTTGTAAGTACCAAACTATGATAATACTCTTAATAATAAAATTAATATATAACTTTTTATCAAATTAAGGGTATTACAAATACCTTTCTAAGAACCTTTCGGAAGTGATGACAAATTTTTTAAGGCTTAGATTAAAATTTGGTTATCCTATTAGAATTCAACTTTTTTTAATGTAAACTGAATAATTTAAAAACTTATTTTAGTTCGCTACAGTCAAACCGCTAGGGTTTTCATGTGAAACTTGACCTTTCTAGTTGGGACTTGAGACTCATTCTAATTTGGTCAAGTCCCTTAAACTAGTGAACCGCTAGGGTTTTCATGTGAAACTTGACCTTTCTAGGTGGGACTTGAGACTCAACCTAATTTGGTCAAGTCCCTTAAACTAGTGACTTGACCAACCCGACATAGGTTTTTCAATGTTTTGACCTTATGGGTGACAAAGTTTCAGATTTTTCAATATTTTGTAAGTACTAAACTATGACAATACTCTTAGTAATAAAATTAATTATATAACTTTTTATCAAATTGAAGGTATTACAAATACCTTTCTAAGAACTTTCGGAAGTGATGACAAATTTTTCAAGGCTTAGATTAAAATTTGGTTATCCTATTAGAATTCAACTTTTTTAATGTAAACTGAATAACTTAGAAACTTATTTTAGTTCACTACAATCAAACCGCTAGGGTTTCCATGTGAAACTTGACCTTTTTAGGTTGGACTTGAGACTCAACCTAATTTGGTCAAGTCCCTTAAACTAGTGACCTGACCAACCCGACATATACTTTAAACCTGTCTCGGCTCAAAATGGTTGGGTTAGGTCGGGTTGGATTGGTTACACCCCTAGTCATTGATATGTAAACAAGTCGTAATTTGATTAATATATTTTCATATAATATATGTTACTTTGTAAACTGATTATTCATAATATATATTAATATGTAAACTATAATGTGTATATATATATATATATATATGGCTCACGATTTAGTTATGATGTAAATTAAATAATAAATAATTAGTACAACCTCGTATATCATATATAGTACAGTTATTTATATATACATATATATAATGAATAAACAATTATTATAAATTTAGGGGGTACAAAAAAAATTATGAGTTTGAAGACATAATTCTGAAAATATATGATATTGGAATGAAGTAACTTAAAAAAGGAAGATTAAAAATCAAGTTAGAGATTATATAAGTTGATTGAAACACAATTAGGCTTAAAGGTCAGTATGGTGCCATTCTCCTATTGTGTGCATATCATCATAAATAAATTAATTATTTTTATTCGTATTTGTGAACATATTTGTAAAATACAATGCTTGTGTGCAGTGGTTTATATGTTATTCTTGTTTTATGAATTACATGTGGATATTGAATATAATTATTTTTATACTTGAAATATTACATGTTTAGAAAAAGATTTATATTGGAATAACAAATAAATTTCCTTAAAACAATCCTAAAGATCGATAACTATGAGTTGATGGGTGGAAGACTCTTAGGTTTGAGCCTTGATATAGATGATTATTTTCCTACCTAAGACTATGAAGTGGATATATGACATAGTGCGCATGAGGTTGATTGTGTCAAATTATTATGTCGTGAAGCTAGTAACTTTGGTATAATTAAGCGTAGTCAAAATTTAAACTACATTCTATTAAATGATTTCTATGAGTATGAATTTATTTTAAATTATTTATTTATTTAACTTTGTAATTTTCTACTTACATCTTAGATATGCATCATCTGATTTACTAACTCATTCGTCTTTTTAAATTATTAGTGAATATATGATAGTAGGGTGCAATATAATCTTACTGGGTTTTTTAGCTCAGCTCATATTATTTTATACACCTTTTAGGTTCTAGTGTCTAAGCGAAGGGCAATGGAATTGCATATTAATTTGGATTATTCATTTGGTTTGAAAGTGAATATAAGATGATTTGATATATGGTTAAAATTAATAGAAGTAATAAGATTTACAGTAGGTAGGATTTGTATGAGTCAGTTGAATTTATTATTTTAGCTTTCAAATATCTTATTTATTTTTAAAAGATTTATGATAATTTTAAGACTTATAACAGTTTAATAATATTATAGTTTAAAAACTTGTTTAATAATATTAAGGTTGTTGTAATATAGTTATTAGTGCTCGATATTGAATGCTAGCTTGGATGAATTGCCTTTCTAGAAATTTGAAGAGGGGTCGTGATAGAAACCTTCAATATTGCCTTGTCATCTCATATCAGAAATACATATATCATATCATAAATATATTATACAATATCATAAGTATATATAATATTTCATGTTATATTTAATATTAAAAGTATATATGTACAATATCAATAATATATATTGTATTATATATGTACATAATACATCTAATATGATTTTATATCAGAATTATATATATGTATATATTGAGTGATAAAAACAGAAAATCAATATTAAAGATTAAACAAAAAATATCTATATCTATATACATTAACCGATAAAAACAGAAAAATAATCTTAAAGATCAAAAATAAAATATTTATATCTATATACATTAACTGATAAAAAAAGAAAATTATTTTAAAGATCAAATAAAAAATATCTATATCTATATGCATTAACTGATAAAAACAGAAACATAATCTTAAAAAAAAAAAAGAATTAGAAGAGAAGAGGAAGTGCAAAAATACTTGAAAAAGGAGAAAATAGAAAAGAAGAAAGAAAGAAATACTCGATTGGTGGTGAGTTGCAAAACCAAGTTAAGAATAAGAAATTAAACTAATATAAATTAAAATTACTTGATGTAATTAAAGTGATGATTAATAGTACTATGATTGTTTCTTCCTAGAATGGAGTAAAGAAGCAAAATTGCAACTACTGCTTACTATTGTTAATGGATTATTTAATTTAAATGAAGGATTAAAGAACCAAAAAAAAAAAAAAAGAAGAGAAACGGGAGGAAAAGTAAATAGATTTTTTTTTTGGTAATATTTTTCTTAGAGGAATAGAATCTTTGTGGTTGATTTGAAATCAAAATGAAGGGTTTCTAACTAGCAATACATGTCTAATTTGAATGAAATATTAAAATATATTGTCATACGAAAATGTTGATTTTTTTTTAGTTTATTTTATTATGAGATGTAAAGTTAATAAAATAAGATTATAGAATAGGTATTTCATTTGGATAATAACTCATCCAACTAAGCATGTGGATAGTCATAACTAAATGAGTTTGAATTGGAATCTCATATATATTACTTACTTACTTATTTATTAATTCTTTATATATACATAGTATGATTTAATAGGTCTCATTAATTTAATATATATGTTTACACGTGCGTTTCAACATTTTTATTCACCATTTAAAAATTTATAAAATTAAGTTCTTAAAGGTTTTTCAATCTCAATTTATCTGTAATGTTAAATTTTTGATATGAAGTTGTTTTATTGCATTATTACTTGATTTAACTATAATATGGATAGTTGTAATTATTGGTGGTTATCTTTAAATATATATATTTTTGTACTAAATAATGATTATTCCCTTATTAAAATAAGATGTATATTTTTTAAAAAAATTGGGGTTATTACATGTCACCTGCCTCTGCGAGGCTCTCTTGAATGCTGAAGATGCAAAACTAAGGCTGAATATTTTGAAATCTGAGTGTAATTTTTTAAAATTTAAGGGCCATCCAGTCAAAACTCTCAGAGACCTTTAATAATCTTTAGTTGATTTGATGCTTACTTGGCCAGTACCCTTCCTTAATAGTTGATTCGTTCCTCTTGTTCTTCATCTCTAGTAATCATCACCAAGCTGATCAGAACCAATTAATGGCTGAAGAAATTTTTATTCCTGGAGTTGGAGAACTGTTGAAGGAATTGACAGTGCTAGTTGCTGATCAAATCAAACTCGCTTGGGGTGTCAAGGGAGATCTTAAGAAGCTTCAAAACACCTTGTCCATGATCCAAAATGTGTTACAAGATGCTGATGACAATCAGCAACCAAACCACAAACAAGTTGGTGAATGGTTGAAAAGGCTCAAGGATGTTGCCTTTGATGCCGAAGATGTGATGGATGAATTCTCATACGAAGCTCTACGACGGAGATTGGAAATCCAAAATCGGCTAAAATCTAAGGTGCACAACTTCTTTTCTTGCTTAAATCCATTTGCTTTTCGTTTGAAGATGGCCCATAAGATCAAAGATATTAATGCTGCATTAGACGACATTGTGAAAGACATGCAAAAATTAGAAATAATAAAGAGAAACACCGTCATTCCTCATGATCAATTAGCTGCTCCTGCTGGTGATCTTAATGGAATAAATAGCAATAGAGAAACAACCTCCAGTGTTGATCTTTCCGAGATCGTCGGAAGAAAGGAAGATAAAGAGAAGCTTGTTGCTATGCTAATTGATCCAAGTAATGAAGATGATCAACTGCTCTCGGTCATTCCCATTGTTGGTATTGGAGGACTTGGCAAGACTACACTTGCTCAGTTAGTTTACAACGATGTGCGAGTTCAAACTCACTTCACCGGTCTAAAGAAGTGGGTTTGTGTTTCTGATGATTTTAATGTCAAAAAGCTCGTAGGAGACATCATTGAATCTGCTGGTGAAAGTAGGCCTCACAGTGCTTCAACACTAGAAACAATGGCAGAGAAACAGCGACAAAAATTGGGTGGGAAGAAATTCTTACTCGTGCTAGATGATGTTTGGAATGAAGATCGTGATCTATGGGAAGATTTGAGAAAACTACTACTCTGTGGCGCTAAAGGTAGCAAAATCATAGTAACCACACGTTCAGATGAGGCCGCGAACGTCATGGGAACACTTCCTGCACACAGATTGCAAGCTTTATCTGATGATGAATCTTGGATGCTATTCAAGCGAAGAGCATTTGGAGTTTCACAAGGAGGAGGAGCTGAAGAAACACAAGAATTAGTTGCAATAGGCAAGAAGATTGTTGAAAAGTGTAAAGGAGTTCCACTTGCAGTGAAGGCTATTGGAGGCATGCTATCCTCTAAGAGAGGGAAAAGAGAGTGGGAATCAATTCTAAACAGCGAACTTTGGGATCTACCAGAAGATAAGATTAAAATCTTACCAGCATTGAGGTTGAGTTACGATCATTTGCCATCTCATTTAAAACAATGCTTCTCATTTTGTTCTATATTTTTCAAAGATGAATTTATAGAAGTAGAAAGACTCATTCGATTATGGATGGCTGAAGGTCTCTTACAAACAGTACAAAAGAAAAACATGGAGATGGAAGATGTTGGATATGAATGTTTTCAGGAGCTATTCTCAAAATCTTTCTTCCAATTAGACGAGAATATGGAAGAGGGTCCAGGGGGTAAAATTTATATTTGCAAAATGCATGATCTTTTTCATGATTTGGCACAGTTAATTTCACGATTTGAATGTTGTGTCTTTGATAACAAGAATAAAAATAAAAATGACATGTCTAAGATGCGACGCGTGAGACTAAGGCTTGCTAAAGAAGAAGAAGAAGAAACCACAAAAATCCTGAAAGAGCTAGGCATGGCGAAGAAGTTGCGCGTACTTCTTATTCAAGGTTGGGAAATTGGGAATGTCTTCCTGCTTATGAATCTCAAAAGCTTACGTGTGTTATCTCTAAGTGGGGTTTGGAATGAAGAATTGCTGTATATGATAGCAAAATTGAAGCATTTAAGATACCTTGAAATTAGAAACATTAATAGGAATGATCTAGTGATACCCACATGCATCACTAGGCTCTACCATTTGCAAACAATTAATTTTCTGCCTTTTTTGAAACTGAAGCAGTTGCCGAGAAGCATAGAAAATTTGATCAACCTAAGACATTTTGACATGAAATTCGGTGTAGTTTCAGAGAGCGCTAAAATGCCAAAAGGGATTGGGAAACTGAGATTTCTACAATCGTTGTCATTCTATCGAGTTGGGGAAGAGAAGGGTTGTCGCATTGAGGAGTTGAAAGAATTGGACCAGATTAGAGGTGAACTGCGTGTTGTAAGTTTAGAGAATGTGAAAAGCAGAGAAGAGGCAATGAATGCAAATTTAAAACAAAAGCGATTTATTAGCAAACTAGATCTGCATTGGAGTGACGAAAGGGAGAACAACAACTATGACGAAGAGGTGTTGGAGGGCCTCCAACCTCATCCTGATTTGAAAGAGCTGAATATTTGTGAGTTCAAGGGTGTGCAATTGCCTGGATGGCTTACTCATCAAATGCTTCCCAATTTGGTCTCTGTTACTCTATACTATAACTCAAAGTGTGAGTATCTTCCAGCATTTGGGCTCTTTACAAGTCTTAAATTTCTTCGCATTACTGGAATGTATTCACTAAAGCGCATTGGCATTGAGTTCTACAGAGATACTGTGGCACATTCACAACCGCCTTCCTTCCCTAGCTTGAAAACCCTTGTGCTTGCGGGGTTGTACAATTTAGAAGAATGGGTGGAACTGCCTTCCTCGTCATCATTACCATCATCGTTGTTGTCATCCTCTTTTCCTTCACTTGAAATTTTAACTATTAATCATTGTCCTAAGTTGAGGACTATGCCAACTTTCTTTCCATCCATAAGAGAGTTGGATCTCCACAGTAGCCATAGCGTTGTCGAGATGATGTTGGGAAAATGTGAAGATGAAGAAGAAAGAGAAAATAGCCATATTCGAGAACCAATCCCTACATTTTCTACCAATCTTCGACGGCTATCCCTCATTGACGACACCTTTCCATCTCTACCCAAACATATTAAATACTTCACTGCTCTTGAGAGGTTAAAGATATTTGGATTTCCTAACATGGAGGCTTTGCCAGAGTGGTTAGGAAACTTGACTTCACTTCAGCGACTTGAAATATTGAATTGTGAACGATTAATGTATATGCCTTCAGCTGAGGCAATGAAAAGACTTTGTAAACTTGATGAGCTCATAGCTTTTGGTTGTCCACTTTTGAGAGACGACCAAGGTAAAGAGTGGTCCAAAATCTCACACATTCCAAACATTCAGATTGGGTCTCGTTAAAACATTCAAAAGGGTTGATGTTAGGCTAGTATTTTTTTTTTTTTTTTGCTCCATTTGTACTCGTATATTAATTTCATGTACATATCACCAGTGAGGATTTGAAAAATATCATATGAATTTCATTTTCAACACTAAATGTTACATTATATGATGTGATATATATTTCAACCATTAGATAAAAAAATGTTGGACACCTCCAAATACAAGAAGATAGAGTTTGTAGTTTAATGATAATATGAAATAAATAAAATAAGTGGCTATGTTAATAAGATATTGTGTTAAGGCTTCAAAACTGGCAAAAGGTCACAGGATTAGGAAGTTAGCTAAGGCAAAAAGACGGAGCTAGGCGGTAAGTATATGTAAAGCAAGACAAGGCCTTATCGGTTCTAAGGCGAACCTGGAAGAAAAAGAAGAATACAAACAGAGAAGACAGAGGAGTTCAAGAAGAAGAAGAGAATGAAGAAAGCTCAAATGAAGAGAAACGTGGCTCGCCATCGGATAGACCAGGGTTTTTTCTTCTACTACTTTCTTCTTCTCTACTTCGGTGGAACAGAGTGGAGAAGATAAAAGGTTCGAAGTAATAACTATTATTATTATTGGTGACTTCTTTAATAAGTTAAAAAATAAAGTATAATTAATCCCATTAATCTAGTGGTGACAGGTGATCCCACTTTTGTTTTTATTTATAAATTTTCTTCAATGAAATCGATTCTCTTTTTTTCCTTTTGAGTAAAAACATGATTTTTTTATTTTTATTTTAAATAGAGGGTAACTTTATTTGGTTTAGATTTTTTATTTATGCTATATAGTAAAAAATAAAAATAAATATATATATATATATATATATATATATATATATATATATATATATATGTATGTATGTATGTATGTATGTATGTA
>JAJIYU010014208.1:0-13345 GCA_030144865.1 Tinospora cordifolia
TATATATATATATATCAGATATATTGTTAATTTTAATATATTATTTAATTTTTATTAATTTAGAGTTTAATATATTGCACCATATGCATTGCACATTGTCGATGTGATTAAATATATTTAATAACTTCCTGATAGTTGTATTTTCCTTGGAGTCTCTTAGATATTTGGATGGATGAATAAAAAATTTAAGCACAACCTTGCCTACTCTTATAGTTGAAAATTTTTCACAAAATTCTCCATTCCCCCAACTTTATTCCAAATCTTAAGTTAAATACAGAGGGAAGCTCGAAATACATTCACACATAGCCAATTTGAGATATGCAGACAAAGAGAACAAAGAACAGTCTTTGAACCCCTTGATCCATAGCTGAGGTAAGAACATCGAGTAATTCTAATATTTTTCAAAAAAAAAAATTAAACACACCTCTGTACCACTGACAGCAATGCCAGTCGGAAATGGCAAGCAGCATATATAGAGCATGTGCTTTTCCAATAAATCACATAAGAAATTCCCTGCAGATTTTAAAAGAAAATGCTTGGAATAAGCACATAAAATTACAGAGTTATGCACAATTTCTGTTCCCAAGCCTAAGTCCATGTTAATGCAAATCCACAGGTTCAGAATCACCTTAGAGTGAAGTGCCTCCGCAAACTTCTCACCATTTGGGAATTCTAAATAAACCTGAAACAGTTTATAATTTCTCATCACTACTACAGCTAGTCAACAATGATATCTGTCATGAATGAGAGAAAGAGATGAATACAACCATAACAAGAAAAATTAGTGCAACATCTTAAAGCAAAATATTAATCAACTTTGTTGCTAAAAACAAAACTACATTTCAGAATTCTCTCACTTCTTCTCTCTAACCCAAAGAGATAATTTGGAGCCAATGGTAACACCAGAATGTAAGACCATTTCAATCATCTCAACTTTACAGGCTAAGGAGCAGATAAGGTAGACTCCAGATCAACATTAAGGCCATGGAAGCCTGTCAAGTAAAATGGTTCCACTAAAAAAATCAGAATACCCATTTAATACAATCTCTATCTAATTTTAAAGCAAAATTTGTCTCATGTTATAATAATAGAAAACACTGACCATGTTGAGCCAATTTTGACTGATGTCAAAAACCTATGAACCATTGACCCCACATTATCTGTATTTGGAGTCACATTAAAAAAAAAAAAAAAAAGTGTGTATCTGTATTTGCCATGTTATGGTTACACATCAAAAGGAACTATTCACACTATGTAAGTAAGATTCTTCATGCATAGTGATGCTTGAGTAGAAGTATCAAGAAGCCCCTCCGGTCCCTTCCTCTCTTTCAACGCACACACATACACACACAAACAAAACTTAATATTCCAAAAATAAAAGAAAAATGAATTTGGGATTGATAGTTCAATCACTTTTACTAAGACTGATAAAAACACCATCAGCAAACTGAAAACCACCCTCCACATGGTTGAAGGAGAAATGTAGAAGATCATAGCTAAAAACATAGCTGATGCGGGAAAAGACTTTATGTTATCGATCCCATTTATTGGGCAAAAAGCATAAATTATGGTAATAAAGATGATAAACCACTTTTTAAGTTTTCAAAGTACCATACAGATTAGGCTACATGAATTTGCTTCCATTACTCTGCTTACCATCCTTCATTAAAATGGAATGAAAACTTTTAACATGGTGAAACAAAATATCACTATTCAGAGGTCAAGGCTTCCCAACAATGATCAATACAATAATAATAATAATAATAATAACAAAAAAATTAATAAAATAAGAATAACAATAACTAATAATAAAACCTAGAATGCTAAACAACAAGTATAGTTTTTAACTTGTGGTCTTGAACCAGTTATGAGTGCATTAAAGTCAACTACGAAATCTTTGGATTACAAATTCAGAAACATCAAGTTGTTAAGTTGTATAATCTAACTTGTGTCATTTGTAATCACTGCCAAGCATTTTCAATGCCCAAACAACAACAAGAAGCAAAACGAAATGCAACCGACTTGAAGAACCGAGACTTACAGTGGTGGGTAATGTGGAACCAAATAGACTAGATACTGCTTCAGGAGTAGATAGTTCAACATCTCCCCACACTAGAGAACCAATCTCTTCACTGTTTAGCAGCAAATCCCCTTGAAGGTAAACAATATTCGGTTCTGATGAATCTACAACTCGCCTGAACTCGTCAATTGTTGGATTTTTCAAGGTCTGAACCTGCAAAACCAAATAGAAAATAGAACACCATTTTGCCAAGTTTTACACAGTTCAAGTTGAAATAATGCTACAAGAGAAACAAATATTGAAAATTAAAGTGTACTGTAAAACAACTTAGGTAAAGAGCAGCACCTCTAATCGGCCAGATGAAGCTAGCTCAGGAAAAGGGTAACTTGGGATTTCACCAGAAAACCCTAGCTTTTGTTTGTAATCAGGGGTTTTTCCACATACAGCAGCAAGAAGACTACACGAATTTTTCAAGGGACCTTGAGCATGAAACATCTCATTCAATGTTTATAGACTACCCCAAAGCCTCCTCATTCAAACATGAAAAAACCCTAATGCCACCAACTTTTAAAACTCCACTAAAACAACTTCCAATTCAGCTCAGAAAAATAATTCCAAAATCCCCAAAATCAAAGGAAAAACCAAAAGTCACAGAAAAAAGTCCCTCAAAAACCCTAAAAGAATCCCTGTTTCAGAAACCCAAATCAACCTAAAGAACACTCAATCAAAGCCTAAATCTTCCTCCTAAAAGAAGCCCTGGCATGACTAACTCGAATCAGAGACCAAGGCCCTCCCTTCCCTTCCGGAATCGAGAAATTTCAGGAACAAGTGAGAAAATCAAAAGAAAGAAGACGACCAAGATGAGAAAATCACGAAAACTAACGAAAAGAGGACGACCCAAAAGAGAAAAAAACAAGGCTTCTAGCCCCAATACAAGATCAAAAACAGAAGGAAAGCGAAGAGTAAAGTGCAAGAAGAGAAAACCAAACCCTACGAACTAGAAAATCTGAAAGAAAAAACTCGATAGGACATCTATAGTATTAAAAATCCTTTCTTATATCAAAAATTCAAACTTCCCCAAAAAAATAGAATTAAAATCAAAAGAATCACATCCCAATTTGTTAAAGTAAAATGTCAGTAAGTTACTCAGTTTTTTTCTCACAACCACAAACTCAAACAAAGAGAACAATCAAAACAAAAAGAAAATAAAGTCAGAAGAGATGATCAATGATGATCATGAATAGACCATGGAGATTGAGAGAGAGAAAACTCAAAACCAAAAACATAAAAAATAAAAATAAAGATTGAAATTTGCAAAAACCAAAAACAGAAAATTTTTCCCAAAAGTCGTCTTTTCTTTATTTTTGCAGTGAAATCTTGAAAGGAATGGATTTTGAAGGGATTGATTTCGTGGGTTGTCCACGAGATTCGGAGATTATTAACACAAATCAGCATGTTGTCGTGCTCGAAAAGAAAATTAAAAAAGAAAGAAAAACAAATTTCAAAATTCTCAATTTTCTTTTTCTTTTTTTTTTCTTTTTTTTCCGGGTTCTTTCTTAATCTTAGAGATCATAGATGGGAAAGCTTGAAACTTTGTGAAACGGGTCTCGATGATGGGTCAGATTTCTTTCATCCATTTAATTCTCTGATTCTGTTTTGGTCTCTGATCTGCGATTCGATTCATCACTTACACGCTCATAGGCCCAAAAATATAGTTCTTATAGAACTGGTCCTCTTTGACATACGATAGCAATCTATTTGATTCTTGAAATATGTGATTTTTTTTGTGGTTTCTGATTGATCAAAAATAAGAGTTTGGATTAATAGAACAGTGTGTTTGAATCATTTAATCACAGAAAATAAAATAAAAAAGTGGGTCCCATCACCTGCTCCGTATCGGTTTGGTTTACTTGGAAGGGAGGGGGAGGTTCAACTTTTCAATAATATAGAAGGAAGCCCTTGTATTTCTTGAAAATTGATAAAGGCCCTCCTTGACTAAAGTCAATTGTTTAAAAATAAAAATTATAAATAACAATTATGTTCCTCCTAGATTTTTTGACTTGTAAAGGTCCAATTTTGTTATATTTTTGTACTTGTGAATTTTTCCTTTAGAATAAAAACTTTTTACACACAAAACTAAGGTCTTTATACTATAGGACACCATTCAAACTTTGATTGTAACAAAAAAAATATTAAAAATTCTTATTTAAATATAATTAGCATGATTTTTTTTAAATTTAAGTTGAATTAAGGTGCCTCTATTATAAATATTGCATGAATTTCAAAAGGTTCCTGTAATGTTAAAATTCTATATTTTGAACTTGTTTAAAACAACATTTTTGTTTATATCTAGGTTTTGTTTTTTTTTTTTGTGGACAATGTCTTAAATCCAAAAGTTGGTGGAGGGTTCATTTTAAATAACATGGAAATAGAGCATTTTGAGTCACAAAAAAGTGAATATTCAAACAATTTTAAATATTCGTAAGTGCTTTTTTTAATAATTAAAAATGTGTACAGCAGTTTTTTCTCTATAAGGCAACTTTTGTTATGTTCTAAAAAGATGACTTTTTTTATCAACAAGTTATTGGTTCGGTAGTCCAATCACCATTCTATTTAAAAGAAGTCTCATTTTCGAGTCTCTTGAATACAAAATACCTTCGATGACATGTCCAACCCCTAATCGAGAACAGAATAAGAGCAACTCCAACGGGGGTTTGGTAGCGCTGAGGTAGCGCTCAATGGAGCGTCACATCAGCGCTACCTACCCCCTGGGCATTGAGCGCTCGGACAGTTCCGAGCGCTCAATGCCCATTTTTTTTGTTTTTTATTTTTTTAATTTTTTTTTATTATATGGCATCTTCAATGCTCAAGCTCAATAAATTCTCTACATCACTAATTCTACTATCTACCTCATTAAACTCTCACTCATAATGATACAGTTTATTAAACTGTACTGTATAGGTCTCACAATTACATCAATTCATTAAATACACCGACTACAATATTTTATTTATAAAATACATATATTTTTTAAAATATCTATTATTCACATTTAAATTAAAAATATATATAATTATTTAAATTTATATAAAAATATATATATTTTTAATAAATTATTTATTTTAAGAATATATTTTTAAATTATTTATAATTTTTGAATATCACTAATCACTATTTTAATAATTATTTAAAATTATTTGTTAAGATTTTTTAAAACTATTTAATTATTTTAAATATATATCTATATATTATTTAACTAAAAATAATTCTAAGTTTATTTTAACTCAAAATATTTTTTTATTTAAAATATTATTTTTTATTATTTAAAACAGTTAAAAAATTTTATTTATAAAAAATTATTTTAATTATATATATATGAAAAAAATTAAAAAAAAGGATAATGCGCTGCGACGCATTATCAAAAAAATTAAAAAAAAAGGGCATCCCGAGCAATCGGGACGCTCTTTCTGCATCAGACGCCCAACAATGGGCATTTGAGACGCCCTAAGAATTTAGTTTTAAGGTGTACATTAAGTTAGCTTGTAAATATTTCATAGGAAATTAAAAAAAAAAGTCAATTTTTTTTTTAATTCACAATAAAAAGGGATGATAAGTTAATACGACTTTTGAAATTGGGATGTACGTACGCTCAGAATTGTGGCATTTTAATCACAGGATTCTTGGTCCTAACAAAACAGACAACTTTCAAACATTGCCTAATTAGTGGTATTTATTTTTCCATAGACATTTCATCCACCATTTAGTATTATTATTATTATTATGACTTGTACGAAAGAAAAAACAAATAAACCAATGAAATATTCCGCCGCATTTGATTTTTGATAAAAAAAAGCATTTTAAAAAGTGCAAACTCAAAAAATAATATTATTATTTTTAGATAACAGTATATTTTCTTTATAAGTTTTAAGAACCTCTTTTTTTATATTTAAAGAACCAAATGAGTTTTATATTTCCAAAATTCCAAATCCTAAAAACCAAACCCTTAATGCAGAAAAACTACATCCAAATTATAAACCAAGCACACTTCATTATTTCAACCAAAGCAGGAAAAAAAAAAAAAAAACTTTAGTTCTGATTTTGGAATCAAAATAATAGTGCAAATCACTTTATTTAAGAAAGAAAAGAAAATTTCTATGCCTCTGGCTCTAAGCAATTACAAGTGTTTCCGCAACATTCGTAAACAGATACAAATTGACAAAACGTCGAACCATCAGAATGACCAAGAACAGACTAAATCACCACCAATGTCTCCTTTCGTGATTCCATTGTCCATTATAACACAATTCAGACATGAAGGATCA
This sequence comes from Tinospora cordifolia, assembly GCA_030144865.1. Taxonomy (NCBI): domain Eukaryota; kingdom Viridiplantae; phylum Streptophyta; class Magnoliopsida; order Ranunculales; family Menispermaceae; genus Tinospora; species Tinospora cordifolia. Next base: position 6,343 of record JAJIYU010014208.1, read on the forward strand.
AAATGACAAAATTCCCGGAAACTTCTTGCTGGCTTATCTTGAACAGCTTAAGAAATTCCAATAGAAGAACAATTTACTGAGATTGTGCAAGTCTTGAACAGCTTCAAGCAAATATATCCAAGTCTTTCTCGCCTTCTCAAGTCTGGGAGCAATGCAAACCTACATGACAGAACAGTTTAATGAGTCAAAATGATTAGAAAAGAGACCTGAATCAGTTCATTTAACACGTCAAATCAGTAAAATAGTTAATAATGTCCTGCCAATGGACGAAATTTAAGCAATTCATCTAAATGGCAAGGTCACCTACTTACTTAGTTCAGCTAGTGTTTCAAGTTTCAACCACTTGCCTCAGGACCCATTCCCAAAACTTGTTCATTCCTCTCTCTAGGTAACACAAATCACATGATCAGATCAATCAAAAAGTTCTAAAACTTGCTTGTGCAAAACATTCTAGTATAGAAGGCAAATAAAGCTGATAATCTTTCAGTTACAGCTTATAAATAATGGAAAAACAAACCTCTGCATGGAACTCAGGAGTGTTGTGTCCTGTGATTCCGTATTGAGAGCTACCAGCTACATCAACTGAGAACTTGTGCACCAAAAAATGGCAAACACCAATTACCATCTTGACTCAGCTCCCCTACTGTTTCGCATGCCTGAAACATGATTTTGTGTGACATTCATAAATATTTAAGAAGTTCAAACTTTCATGGCCAAGTAAAACAAAAGAAGATCAATAGTGTAGGGAACAAGGTACAATTAATTGTTCCAACATTCAACCCCACAGCCTTTACTCCACATCCCATCAACTAAAAGTTTGCAACTACCTAAAGAAAAGTAAGTTTCAGATTCCAAGACCCCAAGAACGTTAAACATTCAAGAATACAAATGTAAAGGCAACGATAGACAAATGTAGAAACCCACTCTTTTTGAAAGTTGCAGTTGCAGTGATTCCAGTAAGTTTGTTTCTGATCTATCAATTTCCTGTTTCTTTGTGACGCAGAGATACTCATGTTCAACTATTTCACAAGCTCAAGTTTATTCAAGGGCTTAACCACTTCAATTGCGTCAAATGATTTAAACTCAGAAGGTCATCAAGAAGAGTTGAACACAGCCTGTATATTGTTTTACATAACAGGCTGTTTGGTATAGTTTTTGCAAAGCTGTGCTTTTTTCAATTCACTCAACTTCTCCAAAAAGCAAGAAAATTGCTTCTTTATGATTCCACGCAGTTTGGCCGAAACATAAATGTTGACAAACGCCACCAAAAGCTATTTTGGTCCATAAGCACTTTGCAAATGCTCAGCCAAAAGGGGCTCAAATAAAACGGTCTATGTTTCCCCACTTCACAACAGATGTCTGAGCTTGCAAGGACTTCAAAGAAGTAAATGAACATATAACTCTAACTCATCAATCTTAACGAGTTCATATGATTAATAACTTGCATTGCTTCTTGAATGAATCCTTTCCTACGAAGTGCAGACATTAGTACATAATAAGTAGAATATCGGCTTGTCAATCCCATCTCAACCATTTTCTTATAGAGACTTACTGCTTTTTCTGGTTGTCTCATGTTGCAATACTTCTTAATGAGTATTTGAAATGGTACATGATCCATAAGTACACCAGATCTTTGTATCTTGGTGAAAAGTACCAAAGCTTCTTGCACATTACCTTTTATACAATAACCCCGAATCAACTCAGTATAAGTTATAACATCAGGTTCATGGCCTCTCCTTAACATCTCATCATACAACTGGATTGCAAAACGAACATGCCCAAAATTACAAGAAGCACCAATTAACAGATTATAAGTGATAACATCTGGGAAAAGCCTATTTGAGAGCATTTCGTGCTTTAGAGATAGAGCCTCAACAATATTGCCTCTCCTTATTTGTGCATGGATCAATGCATTATATGTAAAAGTATTTGGAGCAACACCCAATGCTACCATCTGATCTCTAATCATGAAAGCATGGTTAAGATCACCACATCTCCCATAGCCATCAATCAACAAATTCCATATAAAAGGATCTGGTTTGGCTGAATCCTCTAGCATATTCAGAAGAAAATCATTAGCTTTTGTAACATCCCCGTTAGAGCAAAGTCCTTGAATAACCATTTTATAAGAAATTTCATCTGGTTGCACATCCATATTTGACATCAAAGTATGAACACCACAAGCCTCAATGAAATTCCCTTCTTTACAAAACCCACTTATGAGAGTATTATATGTGAATACATCAGGAAGGAAACCTTTTTTAAGCATTTCACACAAATAGCCACTAGCAAGTTTAGTGTTATGATTCAATGAAATTCCATGGATAAGAACATTGTAGGCAATAACATCCATTTCAATGCCCTTTTGGCACATCTCATCCCAAAGCCTAAGAGCCTCAACTACGTCGCCCTTCTTACAATAACCATCAATAAATATAGTTGTTGTGATAACATCCAAGGTGGCATCATCATCTTCACCTAATATTTCTATGAGAAGCTTTTTCGCATTTTCCAGTAGATCCCTTTTGCAAAGTGCTTGGACTAATATATTGCAAGTAACTCGGTTGGGCTTGATATGGTGTTGACCCATTAAGGAGAAAAGATATAATGCCCTGTCTATATTAGCAACATGGCAGTATCCATCAATTAAAGTGTTGTACGTAACACAATTTGGAGAAGGCCCAATGTTTGCCATTTCTTCAATGAGCCTATTAGCATCCTCCAAGTGACCCATTTTGCAAAGTCCATTTATCAGGTAGTTGTGTGTATATATGTCAACAGTAACACATTTATATAACAATCTATTTCGTAACATGAGAGCAGCTCCAACTTTGCCTTTCAAACACAAAAACCTAATTGTGGCAGTATTTGAGGCAAAATCATACTTGGATTTCCCCTCCCAAATGCTAGTTCCAGCCGTTAAAATGCTTTCCCTGTGAAGTTCACCAACCATGAACAAAAGAGAACTAATAAGTATACTTGTTTGGACATTTTCCTTATCATTGCATCTGCTACACAAACTATAAATATCCTCATATAAGTATATATAGTTTCAAATATGGGATGTAGGAATCAAACCTGAAATGGAAAATTTTATCATTGCAGAAAGTGGGTACTTTTGTGAGAGTAATGATTAGATGAAAGAGGGTTGTTGTTTCATATAGGGGATAAAGTAATCGATGACATAATTAAGCTTCAGCTATTATTTAAAAATTAGGTACTCGGATACTTTAACAGACATGCAAAATGACAGCAAAAGAATTATAATAAAAGAACATATATTAAGGGAGATCTAATAATCATATATGAAGAAGTAACAAGTAATGACCAATACATTCCCAAAATAGAATGTCATCCAAAATACCAGGAATAGTGAAATATTAACAAGAAATGAAACAAAAAGAAAACTAACCTAATCAGTTTAAGTCGCTCTAACGTGTCCTTTAGCACTTTATCCAAAGCATTGAATACCGCTTGTTGATCCTCATTATCATTATGATGACTTGATCTTTTAAAAAACCAATCTTGAGCTCTAAGTTGGAATGGATCTTCACTGTCCATCATATCTTCAAGCACTATAGGCAACATCTCATGGTGCCTGAAATTCACACCAACCAAAATTTGAAACAAATAAGAAAGAGATATCAAATTAGCAGAAGCTACTAGAAACACGTATCAAAGGTAAAAGTGCATAAACAATAAACACTCTCTTCACCGTAGTTCTTATCTAACTTAAACAAGCCTTTTTTACAAACTAAATAGGCTTAGCTACATGTACTTTCTCCATTCTAATCTATCAAGAGCCAAGCCCTTTGTTATATTGCAAGTAGCTCATCAATCATTGCTATTCACACTATTTCAAGTTGTCTTCTTTCTCTATCATCACAATTAATAACTATGATATAGACCTTATCATCCATGAACTAATAACATAAATCAACATAAAATGGTGTAGAGTGATGCCAAAGGTTTTTCCATTTTCCTTGACTCATCGACCAAAATATTCCCAAAAAGCTATTAGAAAAGCTTGAATTGAGCTATTCCCATCAGTCATTTTGACTACCGCTAACAATTTTCTCGCTTGATAAAAACTCATCCGTGTATAATAGGTAAGCGGCAAGTATGAAATTTTTAGGGATGTTTTTTTCTGTAAGATTGAACACATATCTATGCATTTACTTGAATTAGCTATTTAGCTCACTCTTTATCAAATCTTCAACACACATAATCAAAATACTCCAGTTTAATTGTAAGACTCTGGATGGGGGAAAAGAGAGAAAGAAATAAACCCACAAGAATGCAAACATCAGCTTGAAGTAAAACCAGTTATCACCAAGAAGTTTTTTTCTTTTCTTTTCTTTTCTTTTTTTTTTTTTCAAATCCAAAAGGCAAATAATAGGCAAGAGTGGCAAAAACACGCGCGCACACAAACTCCACCTCTGAATGGAATCAACGGTATATTTGTGGTGGAAGATTTTGGCACAAATCTGAGAAAAGCCCTCGACAAAAGCCAGAGTCTTGAAGCAATTGGAGTTGAAAATCCGGAGAAAAAACTGGAGACCTTGAGTTGCCACCGCTGACTAAATTCACCAAAAAGAAACTATTAAAAACTAAAATCAAAGCATCCAATATCAGACGAAAATCAATCTGATAAAATCGAAAATGAAGCGCGTAAAACTCACTACCATTAGAGATTTCCAGATTCGAGCCTCCCTTCTTCTCTCTGCAATGCCGCTTCTTCGCTCATAAATCTTCTTCAAATCTCTTCAGTTGCGATAAGTAACATTGTTGGCATTGATTTTGAATATTAGCTCTGAATTGCCCAAACCCAAATACCAGAATTCCACTTTGTATTGAATGTTCAAAGCGAGGGAAGCAGCGAAGACGAAGATGAAGCGACGCGAGATCTGCGTAAAGCGCCGAAAGGGGAGGATTCGCTTAGGCGTCCATAGGGCATTTTAAAGTATTTGAAATCAAAATTTATTTATAACATTTTATTCATCTTTTTTCCAATAAATAAACAAATAAATAAAAGATATCACATTAGTTTATTTTTCATATTTTTTTTCTTCTCACTTTTCTATCTTCTTGTCAAAAAAAAAAAAAAAAATATATATATATATATATATAATGCTATGTTAACAGTCATTATATATATTAGATACATTTGAAGGATACATTTTCTCTATATACCGTGGAATTGCATTAAAAAAAGTCATAAAGACATGATTTTCCATAATTTAATTAATCCTTTTTGAATTAAGGTTAATTCTCTTACGCATTATTTGACAAGTAAATAATAATAATATTATTATTATCATTTTTTATCCTAATTTAATATTGGGTTGAAAATTGCAATAACATGAAGAAAAAAAATTTATTATTTTTATTTGGATATAATATTTTTATTAAACATAAAAAGAGTGATAAAATTTTTAGGCAAGTTAAATAAATATAAAAATAATGTTAAAGAAATTAAATTTAGTACTTTTATGATATTTTTTAATATTTAAGAGATCAAGTTATTTTTTATAATTTTTGTTTGAGTGTAGTATTTTTTTATTAAAAACTAAAAATAATATTAAGAATTAATCTTAGTGCTTTTTTGATAAATAGTATATTATTTTAAACTAATTAATATTAAAAAGGAATGTTAAAAAATTTAAGCCACTTAATATTTTTTAGAATTTTTTAAGAATTTAAGCGATAAAGTTATTTTTTATATTTTTATTTTGGTGTTGTAATTTTTTCGTTAAAGAAATAAAAAAAATGTTAAAAAAATTAGGCTTCATGCTTTTTAGATAAATAACTTAGTATTTTTAACGAAGAAAAAAATGTAAAAATATTTTGGTAAATTGATGAAATAAAAAATAATATTTAGGCTTAGTACTTTTCTTATTTTTTTTATAGAATTTAGACATCAAGTTGGTTTTTTATTTTTAATTTAGGTGTAGGATTTTTGGTTGAAAAAATAAAAAAATAATATTAAAAGAACAGTTTGGGCTTTTTTGAGAAATAAAGTAATATTTTTAGAATGAAATAAAAAGAGATATAGTATTTTTAAGATAAGTTAAATAAATAAAAATAATGTTAAAGAAATTAAGTTTAACACTTTTATGATATATATATATATTTTGAAGATTTGAGATATCAAGTTATATTTTTAATTTATTTGAGTGTAATTTTTTTGTTGAATAAATAAAAAGATAATGTTAAAAAATCTAAGCTTATATTGTTTTTCTGATAAATAATGTGGTATTTTAGAATAAGATAAAAAGACACATAAATTTTTTAGAGCAAGTTGAAGAAATGAAAATTAATGTTAAAAAAAATTAGGGTAGTTGCCTTTTTGAGAATTTTTTTTTAAGGATTTGAGATATTAAGCTTTTTTATTTTTTTTTATTTGGGTGTCATATATTTTGTTGAAGAAACAAAAATAATGTTAAAAAATTAGGCTTGGTGTTTCTTTGAGAAATAATGTAATATTTTATACTAAGACAAAAAGAGATAATAATTTTTTAGAATGAATTGAAAAATAAAAAATAATGTTAAAAAAATTAAGCATAAATCTTAAAATTATTTTTTCTAATTAATGCAAAATAGATAAATAATTATTAAAAATTAATTTAAAAATAGTTTCTCATAAATAATTAAAAAATTTGTTATTAATGTATTACTAAATAGATTAACTTTTTATAACATATTTATTAACTTATTTTTAATCCTCTTAAATATGTTATTTTCGAGTTTATTAGATTAACTTGTTTATATCTCAAATTTATTCGTGTTTAATTATGTTCAACTCATTTTGATTCAAACTCATTTATGTTCAGATCAGATTATTACGTCTTGTTACAAATTGTCACCTTAATTAATAGTCCACTTTTATATCTTTTTTCTTGAAAGATTATTAAATTTCATTATTTTTATATAATTAATTATAGAGATATTATATTTTTGGCTCATGTTCTTCTTCCATTATTTTTTTAATTTAATTTTTTTT
>JAJIYU010014209.1:0-13353 GCA_030144865.1 Tinospora cordifolia
GTGATATTCATTTATTTATTTCTGATATCATGTTGAATGAATGTCTTGGGCTTGAATGCATGATTGCTTCACTAAATTAAGATTAATGGCTAAATAAGAATCCCACACACCAGTACGACAGGCTGTAGAGCGTTGTAAATATTCCTGACCCTTAGTGTCGATAGCAAATTTCATTGTCTTGGGAATCATAAGGAATTGGTTGCATAGCATTCCTTACCTTTGACTGTGACATCTTGGGAATAAAAAGGAATAGGCTGCACGACGTTCCTTTCCTTAGATTTCGCTCGACACTTGATTTGTCTTCGGGATTTGGTTACAGGCTGCATAGCGTTATCTTAGTAATTGGCTACATAGCATTACTGTTCCTTAGACTGTGATTCACATGTACAGGCTGCAGGGCGTGCATGGGGACAAGTAATAGGCTGCAGAGCGTTACTTATCTTTGGATGTTGATGTCTTGATTTCTTGTTTCTGGCCAAATTGCATGCACTCATTTCCATCCTGGATCACAAAGGAATATTGAGAGTCTAACCAACTCTTCCGGTTTAGGCTACAACAAACAATTTAATGTATGAAATGCTTAATGTGTGGAAGTGTGTGTATGTTTTGAGTTTGATCTTGTATAATGCTAGAGATGTATAGGATTGACTCACTGGGCTCTCGAGCTCACCCTATCACTCTATTTTTAGGTTTTCACAGGTCTATTGTACAGTGACTACTTATTGACAGTGGAGATGTTGAAGAATGGGCTTAAAAATTTTGTTTTGAAACGTTATGTTAAAATGATTTTGATGTAATTTTGGAACAGAACATTTGTTCTTCTTTTGTATGACACCGGTAATGTAATCTAACTACTTATTTCATGTTTTGATGATGTATTTATCGATGGACTGTGTTTTCATATTTTGATAAATATGGGCTCACTATTTTGAAAACTGTCTCAGTTATTTTATTTAAGAAAGATAACAAAATTGGTAGTAATTGGTAGCATTTCGGTCGTCAGGAGATGGTAACCCGATGATCTCCATTTCGGGGAGTCCGGACCTGAGGCCGGGGTGTTACAAAGGACATCCTTTAGCCTTTGAAAACTAAAAATTTTATGAGGCAGAACATCGTTATACTGTACACGAGAAGGAATTGTTGGTCGTGGTTCATTGTCTTCAAACATGGAGACACTATTTGCTTGGTTCCAAGTTTGTGGTAAAGATTGATAATGCAACTATCTCACACTTCTTAACCTAGAAGAAACTTACTACAAAACAACCTTAGTGGCAAGAGCTCCTTTTAGAATTTAACATGGTGCTAGAACACAAACTAGGGTGAACAAATCAAGTTGTTGTTGCTTTGAGTAAAAAGATAGAACTTGTAACCATATCAGTTGAAGCTCAGACGAGTATCACCAGGCTTCAAACCACCCTACATGACAGAATTCAAGAAGGTTTGCAGTCAGAGTCTCAAGTTCAAACTCTGTAGCCATTAGTAGAAGAGGGTCGGATAAGACGATTTCACATCATATACGGGTTACTCATTGCAAAATGCACGAATGTCATGACACTCAGTGGGCAGGTCATCCAGATGGTCAATGCACTTTGCTACTGTTAGAATGTGGATATTATTGGCAAAAGATGAGAGAGGATGTGGACAAATAGGTCAAGACTTGCCTGATTTGTCTACAAGATGAAGTGGAATAGGCCAAGCCATTAGGGCTCCTAGAACCACTACTAGTTCTTCAACATCCATGGGAGAGTGTAATTATGAACTTCATTAGTGTCTTGTCAAAAGTGGGGGAGTATGGCTCAATCATGGTGGTGGTGGATAGATTATCAAAATATGCCACGTTCATCCCAGCTCTCAAGCATTGTTCAGCAAAAGAAACAAGAAATCTTTTTCTGAGGCATGTGGTAAAATATTGGGGTGTTCCTCAGACCATCATCAGTGACAGAGATTTCATGTTCACTAAGTAATTCTAGACAGATCTCTTTCAACTCTTAGGATCTCATCTGAACTTTTTCACAAGCTGTCATCTGCAAACAAATGGCCAAAATGAGAAATTCAATGGCATGCTGAAAGAATATCTGAGACACTTTTTCAGTGCCAATTAGAAAAATTGGGTGAATCTGCTAGATGTTGCTTAGTTTTGCTTCAACCTGCAGCGCAACTCTTTGACCTCAAAGAGTCCTTTTGAGTTGGTGATGGGCCAACAATCACTCATACCTCACATAGTTGATATGGGTTATACAGGGAGTAGTCCCAGAGCATATTAGTTTGCAAAGGAGTAGCATAGCCAGATATTATCTAGAAAAGGCTTATCTGGAAAAGGTTTCTAGAAGAATGAAGAAATGGGTAGATCAGAGGAAAATGCTAGCTTCTTTCCAAGTGGGGGACCAAGTCCTTTTGAAGATTCAACCAGATATTATGAGATTTTTTAGGAAGGTCAACAAGAAGTTAGTTTGCAAGTATGATGAGCCATTCACAATCACCTAGAGAGTTGGTAAAGTTGCATATCGGCTTGAATTGCCTACCGAATGGAGTCATTTCCACCCAATCTTCCATGTGAGCAACTTGAAGTAGTTCTATGTTAATTAAAAAGACTTGGTTAGAGGCAGTACTTTAAGGCCTACAACAAATGTCAAGCGAAGACCAGACTGTGAAGTGGAGTACGTTATAGTTGATCGTAGAGTTTCAGGACCTTCACAAAAGCAATTTGACTTAGAGTATTTAGTCAAGTGAAAGGGCCTGCCAAAAGCTAAGGCCAATTAGGATTCAGCCAGTACATTGGAGCAACATGTAGCAAAGGTCATCAAGTACCTTGCCAATCCGTCAACAGGAGTATCATCGTTTTAAGTGGGGGAGTATGTGACGGTTATGTGTGGACATGCCCTGTAACCATATTACAGGGTCCGTCAAGTTTCGTCTCAATCAAAGTTCATTTGGCCCTCCAAGAGGCCCAGCATGATAGACCTCACTTTTTCATGTTTCATTTTGGATGTACTTGAAAAGATTAAGAGCTATCTTGTAGGAGAGGTGGTAATCACCTAGACTAGTACATAGGTGTCCTCTACCTTTTAGTGTCCCTTTGTAAAGCTATCACAACCGTCCCGTTGGTTGCATGCTATTGCTAGTGCGTGGTCCTCTAACCTTACTTGCTCCCCTAGGGGTGTGTGCGTATTTTCATTCGTTTACCTAATACAAATGTACAACTACTTTGGATATTAATAAAAATTCTTTTATTATTGTTGCTTTTACTGTTGCTTTGCTTGTGTTTGCTATTTCACTTTACTTGTAGACTGACTAACCCTACTGACTAATTAACTTAGTTGGGTGCCTCACAGGTGTTACATAATTGAACACATAGCCTATGACACTTGGGTGTTGCCCCTAGATGATATCCTGAACCAATAAGGGGATGTTGAGGATAGTCCTTTCAGTCTTAACTATAACTATAAGCAATCTAACATTTTAATCGCTTAACGTTTGATAAGTATGTGCAAATTTGGTATTTTGACTAGAATAATGTTTGAGATGTATTATATATGATCCACTAGGCTTTTGAGCTCAACCTACTCATTTTTTTTATAGGTAAGCATTAAAGATACTTATGCCAGCAAGTATTATGGAGTCTTTCTATTAATAATAGAAGTGGTAGACCTCACAATTGAGGATGAAGTAGGAATAGAAGTATATTTTTTATTTTCTAGTTTGTAGGGCATGTGACCCACCACAAATTTGTTCATTTAGTTTGGTTTACCAGTAGGAGTTTGACCATTCATTACAAGAAATGATACCTATAACAACGTGCAATGTTCGTTGTCATACCCATACGACAACGTTCATCGTGATTTTGTCGATTAGGGTGTTATTAAACGGTCGACTATTTTTAACAACGGTCACCAGTCTGTTGTTATAAAGCGTTGTTTATTGGTTTAAGAGTGAGGTTACAACAATCTTCTCCCATTGTTAAATGATCCAATCTTTAAACACATATTCGACAACGGTCACTATGCCTATTGTTATAGAAATGTTATAACAACAAGTGCACGTTGTGGAAACCCTAACCTTTAACAACGGTCATGAGCCTATTGTTGTAATGCATTGTGTATCAGTCTAAAAACTGAGGTTACAATAACGTTCACACATTGTTAAATACTTCAATCTTTTAAGACATATTCGACAACGGTCATCATCCCTGTTGTTGTAGATGTGTCATAACAATGGGCGAACGTTGTAGAAACCCTAACATTTAACAATTCAACAACGGTCAAGTGGTTGTTGTTGTATATTCATTACTTAACAACATGCTTGTGCCCATTGTAAAGGCTTTAATATTTTAACAACAATCGTTTGCACATTGTTATATCATGTATCTTACAAAGAAAACTGAACATTGTCATGTGTCAATTTTTTTAATTATAAAAATATTTTACTACAATATATATTGCATATATTAACCTGTATCTGTAAATTCATAACATAAAATAAACATTATTAAATATTTGTCCTATCATTTCAAATGTCTCATTTAGTATCACTTACGAATAATAAATTTTGTAGTGTCAAACATACAAACAATTCGTCAAAAACTGTAATTCTTATTTACAATAGTCTTATGTACTTCTTTGGCCAAGCAATTGTACTTCCAACAGCATCACTCAAGTAATGAATTTCTGATGTTGGTTTATATAAATCAACATCTTCATTCATTACCTTTACAACCCAAACTCTCCAACAATTAAAGCCTAGTGGGAGGCCATGAACTTTAGCTTTAGGATCCTTAGAAGAAATCTTTCCTACTACTACAACTTCTTCGTCTCTTTCATTTTTGGGATGTCAATTCAATAATTTGCATCTAACATTCTCAACAGGCAATTTTTCTTGGGTGGGCTTACTACCCTATTGTGACTACATAATGTATTAACAAATTTAAGATAATATAAACATTATGAGAATAAAAGTTTATAATCAAAGTTGGGTTCAAAATATAGTTTACTAGTGGTGTTTGAGCTTTCAAATGTATCATATTCATGTCTCTTCCATTTGGGCTTTGAAGCTGTTGAACCATATCATAAATTATATTTCACTATATAAATTTATGTAATAAATTAAACTGCAAAGAAAATTTTAAGCTTAGTTGTCACCTGTTGAGATTGCATTAAGAGCATGACAATCAATGCTTCAACTCTTTCCTCGAGTATATCCATCTTTTTTGATTTTTCTTCAAGAGTATTTATCTTTTCTGCTTGATCTTGAATTAAATTCTCTAAGACCTTTACTTTTTCATTACTTTAAATTTGAACATCAACCTCTGAAGGTGTTGCCTCAAATCTAAGACCTCGAACTCGCCCATGATGCTCAGGTCCCAATACTTTAGTAATTGCATCCTCTTTTAAGTTTGAATTGGTGTTAGATTGACTATTGTCATTAATCTTTCTTGCATTCACATAAAAACAAGTAAATTAACTTGATAAATTTTTATTATTATATAATTCAAATATATATAACTACATATCATTTGCTTTAATAATTTACTTACAATTGTTTCTTGAATTGCTTCATTTACAGGCTCACAATTCTTTCTCAAATGACACTTTGTTCATACATCTACTCTTGAAACTGGATCTGAATTTTCATTGGACTCCTAAAATATGGAAAATAGTAACATTTACAAATAAATGCTTATATAAAAATACAAAGAGGAAAAATAAAATGAAATACGTGCCAAGACCATTACCAATTCATGCTCTAAACGAGTATAACCCTTCCTACTCATTATGTGCAATAACTTTTGAATAGTCCTCATTTTACTAAACTATTTGGTTGTTTCCTAATAAAGTGAATATACTAATAATAATGAAAAAAAGTGAAGATTCAAATTTAAAGTATATAAGAAACACACAACAAACCTGAAACTCTTTGAATAATCTTTCTTTAACAAAAGTATTTCACTTTGTAGGAGGCATCACATTGCTAGGCTTAAGATATTTGTTTACAAAGTTTCTATCTTTTTTTTCATTGTTTCTCTAATTGTTGTAGAAACTTTGGACTTGTATTGCCTCTAACTATGTCTTATCTTTTGCAAATATCATAGCCTTATAAGACTTGTCAACTACAAATCTTGTCTGATATGCCCGAAAAAAGGATAAATTAAAGAATTTCTACAAATAAATTGTTAGAATCTCTTATGAATAAATAATTCAATTATACACATACCTCAATTAACCTCCAAAGTTGTTCTTTCATTTCTAGAGACACATGATGCCAATCTTTAATTATTACATGTACGTGCTCTCGCACAATTATACCAATGTAAGATGATAGTTTCTCAGAATTAGTTGACACTGACTGCCCTCTTTTATTGAACTCAACTTTCATTCTAGGAGCATGTCCCAAAATCAAACCCATCCTAGTGGGTTTACGCTTCTACAACACCCCAACCCCCGTATTTTTAAGCAGTGTACATGATCACCATTTTCTTGACAGTGGACTTAACTAAATGGTGGGTCGGGCTGATGTTACTTTACAAGTGACACTCACTTGTTCTTTTCTTTTCGATATCTCATGCTTTTGTATAAAAATTCAAGAATACAAAATTTTCACTTTAATAAAATCAAGGCAAATTTAGAAGAGATAAAGAAATTTAAACTATTTTATTCATAATAGAAAAAATAATTGAAAGTACTAAACTTCTCAAAGCAAAACTAATTATTACAGCGAAAAACTTCAAAAAAAATACTTTTCAGTAGAAAAACATAAAAACTTTAAGCAACATGCCCTTAAAAATTTTAAAAAATATAATAAGGTAGAAACTATATAAGAACTATCCATATTCAATTGCTCCATGGGTTTCGTGTTCCTAAAAAATAAGAAAGGAAGGAGTGAGCACATAGCCCAGTGAATCTTTTTCGAACAACCATCTTTTATAATCAAACTCATAACACAATCATAATTCAAACACTTGTAATCATTAGGCATTTCAAACCACAATTTGTTCAAGTCGAGTCTCAGACCAAAAGGGCATTTAATCCCTTGATACTCTTAACTAAGTAAACACGGCCCACTCGGCATCAACCTGCTAGTAGCAAGTGTCAGCACGAACCCGTTACATGTGGTGACTCACAAGGTACTGTGGTACATGACCTTCAAGTACCTAGGTTTGAAAATCATATGATCTAACCCATATGAAAAGAACATCCATAGCGTTGCCTTGACCTCTATGATGGTACGTGGTTATTATCACCATCATCTTAACTTAACTCTCATATCATGATCTCATAAAATAAATTTCAGAATATGAAATCAAACTAAAATTCAGAAATATACACAATCAATTCATGAAACACTCATAAAACATGCATCATACTTTAATTTAAAAGCCGAAGCATGATACTAACATGACATGGATGATATAATTGCTTAAACATGAATCAAAACTGAAAAATTGAAATAAACTAAATTCTAAAATTGAAATTGAAAATATTTGATTTGAGTGAAAAACACATAAACAATAAGTATGCCATAAATTTAAATAAGAACAGAAGGGTGTTCTAGAAATTACTTCCACCTTGTGATGCTTTCTTCAGAAATTTCTGTAGCAATTTCCCCACATACTAGTGCCAACGAAGATTACCCAACTTAATTCCCCAACCCAAGAGAAAAACTTCTCACACACAAGTAAGAGAAAAGAAAGGTGGGAATAGGTGTCAAGAAGAGGGCTTAGAGAAAATAAGATGAAATTTCAACTCTTATTTTTGGAATGAGGGAAGTGAGAGCCTAGGAGGTTTATATAGGTTTTCAAATGGGAAAAAATAGAAACTTTTGAGTTTTTCTTGGAGTAAAACACCTAGATTCTCTACAATTTCGTATTTTCTAATTTTAAGAGAAAAATAAGTATTTTTAGATTTTTTTAGAATTTAAAAATTAATTTTTGGTATTTATCTCAATTTTTGGTATTTTCGGCGAATTTCCCGTTAACTTTCACGTTTTTTTGTATTTTATAATTCGACTATTATTCAGTGCATTGGATCATCCTTGAGACATGCACACGGATCTAATCGGAGGGTCGAGATTGGCACACGTGGAGTCGTACCGTGTGTCTTTGCGATCGTGGTTTTGCGACTTTGATCGCGATCGTCTAATTGTCCTCGATCGTCTTCGTCCATCTGATCTTCGCTATCCTGTGCGCTCGGGCGTTGGTGCGAATCGTCTTGCGGCCGTCGGATCGCGAGATCAGATTCAGATCTATGGTTTGCAGCCGTTGGATGTGTTTTAAGTTATTTTTATATGATTTTTAGCCAAATCTCATGTTCTATTTTCAGATTTTTGTCAAATCTTAATCCAAATTGACTTTCTAATCTTGTTTTTATCAAAAATTGCACATATCCTTGTATTTTTGGCTATGATATCCCATGTTATACATTATATTCATATATTTTCTCCCAAAAATCTGTTAAATTGATTTTATTCCTTATTTGGCTAAACTAGGACTTACCATATTTTTTATCCTTCAATTCCGTATAATTCTCTAAATCAATTTTAAATTTCATATAAATTTTTGAGATGTTACAACTTCTTTGTTGTTGTGCTATCATTTTCTGTTGCTTTTGTACTGCTTTCTATTTTAGGTGATAATCTTGGTGAGGTGGAGTCCTCATTAGACACTCTCACACCTTTATTCTCAGAATAATTCATTGCAGTTGACATGGCTGTCCATTGCTTCTTACCTCTCTTCTCAGCTTGTTTAGAGGACTTAAAAAAATGCATTCATATATATAGAATTATTTGCCTTATAATATTCACATAAACTTGACCAAAAATATATCATTATGAATATCACTAAAAATAAAATACTTACTTCACCAGTTTCGTCTTTTCTTTTTGTTATAGTGGCTATAGAAGATATAATATGTCTGTTGATACAAAATAAAAATGAATTAACTAATTACTTTAGATGCAATAAAAAACTATCACATAATTAAAAATTTAGGATTTAATACACAATTCAAGCATATAAACTCAAACAGAAATTCAAGAACAACAAAAAAAATTAAATAGTAATAATAATAATAATAATAATAATAATAATAATAATAATAATAATAATAATAATAATAATAACAGAAGAACAACAACAGTTTTCAAACCTATAAAGAAGACCAACCGTTACAAGCAGATATTTCATTCCCAAATGCAAAAGCAGATATTTCGTTCCCAAATAGCCAAAGCAAAACAACAACAACAAATGAAAATTAATAGAAGAAAGACAAACAAAGAAGATTGATCAACTAAAATGCACAAAAAAGAAGATTAACCGTCACAAGCAGAGATTTCGTTCCCAAATGCAAAAGCAGATATTTCATTCTCAAATACTCAAAGAAGTACAACAAGAAGATTAACAGAAGAAAGATGAGCAGTAAAAATCGAAGGACTTAAACACATAAAGAAAACGATCGAACAACAGTGACTCTGAAGAAGATGAGTATTCTCGCGTGATTTTTTTAGGGCGGGAACTAGTTTTTTTTTCTTTTTATATTTTTTTGTAGCAATATGTGAGAATAATATATGAATAATGCGAGTATAACAATTGTTTGGTTGTTGATACAAAAATGCAGGGATAACATGTGAATAAAATGCGGTATAACGTATGTCTAACATTTGAATAATTATGAAATAATGCAAGTAATGGTAGATGTATAACATACCAACCAATGGATAATGCGTCAATAATGGTATAATACAAGAATAATAATTGAATAATACAGGTATAGAATTGTTCAGTTATTTTGGTAAGAAAAGCGGGGACATGCAAGGATAACATGTGAATGAAATTCGGTATAAAGTATGTATAACATATGAATAATCATGAAATCATGCGAGTAATAGTATAATGTAAGAATAATATCTGAATAATACGAGTATAAAAATTGTTCGATTGTTGATATAAAAATGCGGTATAACGTATGGATATATAACATATGAATAATTATGGAATAATGCTAGTAATGGTAGAGGTATAACACATCAACAGATAGATAATGCGTCAATAATGATATAATACAAGAATAATAAGTGAATAATACCTATATAAAATATGTTCGGTGGCGTTGGTAAAAAAATGCGGGGATAACATGTGAATAAAATTCGGTCTAACGTGTATATAACATATGAATGATCATGAAATAATGCGAGTAGTGATAGAAATATCTACATATCTGTATACAATTACTTAACATATGAATGATCATACAATTATTTAAATAATTGCTTATATATGTAAATAATGTGACATACAAATATCTGTATAACTGTATGTATATATATACATACAATTATTTATATAATGGATACAACAGAAACAGAGGAACAACAATTTTATACTTCTATTATTCGATTGTTATTTTAACATTATCCCACTACTTTTATATATATATACGTATAATTATTTATGCATGATATACAAATAACATGATATATATATATATATATATATAATTATTTATGCATGACATACAAATAACATGATATATATATATATATATATATATATATATATATATATATAATTATTTATGCATGATATACAAATAACATAGTGTATATATATATATATTTGTATGTCACATTAATTTATTTTATTTGAAATTCATACAAAATTCGTGTGTGTTACATAATTTAATATATATAATTTACTATTGTGCGTATATAATTTATTGTATAACACATACATTTTTATTTGTAGTTCTTATATATATATTCGCGCATTATTCATATGTCATTCCCGAACTTTTGCACCAAACAACCGAATAATCTTTATACCCGCATACCTATGAAATTATTCTCACATTATACAACTATTCACTTTGTCGCAACCTACTTCATAAAAGTGACGTTACGACCGACACATGATATTATATTCGATATATTTATGTATATAATACTAGTCAACCTCTCACACTTAATCCTACTCAATATCCATACAAAAATTTTGACAGTCTCCTCTAAAATTTTGACTTATCCCAATAAATTCATCACCTAATATACATATTATCAATCCACAGTTCACAACAAATAATATTAAACCACAAGCTTTCATCAACCATACCTCGTAGTTCACAATTTACAAAGTTTCACTCTTAACTAGTATAACCATATCCAAATCCCTCTAATGATATTACATATACTGTGATAATTATAATTATATAAAAGTATAACCCACACAAAATATTTAAACCGATGCACTCTGCAGTGACTGAAGAGTCAACTATCCTTTTTGTGCTGGTTTCTTTCCTTTCTTATCTGTTCTTGAAATGTTAAAAATAATAAGTGAGCTACAACATGCCTAGTGAGTAATCTTTATCAATGACATTTAGATGCATTTAAATAATCATGCAGAAAATCAAATTAGATAAAACATTTAAATTCATCATGCACATTTAAACCATACATACATGCATTCAACATAGTGCTCATGATAGTTTCAATGCCTCATTTAACAAAACATATGCACATCCACATTTTTCAAAAATAGAGTCAGTCTCACTCCTTGTCTGGCCTAGACAATAGTAGACTGTACCTCTAATATCACCCACTCCACAGTCATTTCGAGGATTATCATATAGAGAAATGCTAATACTTCTCATGGTTTAGTCCCACATGGATTATCACATAAGAAGTATTATTCTCCAGGGCTCAGTCCATCGAAATGATATCACATTTTAGATATGCTTTTGCAAATCCAAAACACGCTGTCGTGTAAATACAATTTATGAATTTCAATCAAATGCAACAAGTATCAATACAAGTAACATGCTTACATTCAAATAATTTTCATATCTACAATGCCATATAAATAACTAAGATAAAAAAATACTCACAGATTATTAACAGCGTAACCCGTTGGACACGTATTTCGCCTTCTGCTATAATACCCTGTCTCTTCCAAATTTACTGTAAAATTCAGTAATATATAATCCATCATTTCATATATATTATATATTTTTATTTGCATTAATTCTAATTTTATAAAAATCCTGGTTTTGACACACTATCACCATTCATATAATGCCAAAAATAATCACCACTCACCAAAATTGTTGTCCAACAAAGTTCCAATATCCACTTCCAAAATTTAGGTTCCAATGCACCAAAATCGGCCTATCAGAAAAACAGTTTATATCCACAAATCATAATTAATTTATTTTTATAAAAATTCCTAACCATATTTAATCCCATACGTATATTAGACAATATGTATGATTCGCATTAGCTCGAATATTCTTAATAACCTTTAAAATTAATTTCCTGCTCAAAAATGATATTTTTACCACAGAATATAAAATAAATAGGCTTTCAGATCTTATTTGTATATAATTTTCCTAAATTTTCATAAATAATCACATTGATCAATCATTCACCAAAAATTCATTTGATATCAAAAATTCATAAATTTGGTGTCGATAGGTCCATATTTTCATACGCTATATTCCTATAAGTCTCAATCAGAGTTTTATTTGGGTTTATAATACCCAAAAATCTATCCAAAGGTTATAAAACTTTGGATATTTATTTTAAAACCTACAAGGTAAACTAGCATAATCCAACCACATATTTGGGATCTACCTATCGCTATGAGTGTTTTGGTATAATTTTTGTTGAGTTTTACTCACTGTAGAAAAATATCCAATTTTTGGGTACAACTATAAAACACTGTTTACAGCAAAAATGACACCCCTAGGATTGTAGTACTTGGCTTGTATAACATTTTTGTAACAAGAATTGAGAAAAATAGCTTATCTCCGCAACGAATCCGGCGAGAAAACGAACGTTTCTTTTTTTTTTTCCTTCTTTTTTTCCTTTCGTTTTCGTTCTCTGCAGTTCGTGTTCGGTTTGCACGTTCTGGAAATGGTTACCTTAATTAAAGAATGAAGAAAAGAAAGACTAAGTGAAGTAAATGTCTTCACCGCTGACCATATATGTATTCACGTGCTAACCATTCATGTGACCACTTAACATCTATAGCCTACTCCCTCCAAATACCAACCATCCCATATTACAATAGCTTTTGTCTTCATTTGGCTGGTGAAATATATTGAAATTTCATATACTTCCTACCCACTTATTCTTTAAGCATGCAAAACGTCCCATTATCTTTTACACACCCCACCATCAATTGCCACTAATCTTTATAAATACAAACCCACCATCATCATTTCTCATCACACTATATATATATATAACTCACTATTATACTAATGCATGTATCCCAACTTATCATTTCATTTCATCCTTATATATATTAACCAATTGTTTCATTTGTACCCCCTTTATTTATAACTATACCTTAATTGTATTATTATTAGT
>JAJIYU010014210.1:0-13385 GCA_030144865.1 Tinospora cordifolia
GTCCTTGCTTCATAGAAGACCTTTATCATTTGGGTCCATTGTCAACTTCAAAAATCTCAAAGAAAAATGTTTGACATAATAATAATAATAATAATAATAATAATAATAATATGTACACAGAAATATTTGTGCATGTGCATTGCACATAATTTTTAATTTAAATAAAATATTCCTATTAAAATAGAAATTTCATTTCATCTTTTCATATGATTTAGATAATGAAAATTACTTAACAATATTAATGAGGATAATTAAAATAAAATTTATTGTTTTAAGATGTCATCTATGCAATATCAAGGCCTTTTAGGGGTTGTTTGACACACGAGATAGGATAGAATTAAATTAAATTTTAATCTCCTCCTATGTGTGATAACGATAGCATAACATTAAAATTTATTTTGGGGCCACTCTTTTTTCTTATTCTAGCAGGATTACTCAATCTCACCATTTTTTGTGAGATTAAGTAATCCCACCAAATTTTATTATTTTATTATTTTTAATTTTAGTAATCACTTTTTTTTTCTTTTTTAATTTATTATTATTTTTATTTTATAATTATCCTATGTTACACCAAAAATTGTAGGACTACTCAAATCACCAAAATTTTTTTATTTTTATTTTTTTACTCTTGTTTTTTTTTTCTTTTTAATTCTTATTTTTTTTATTTTATAATTATTCTATGTTGTACCAAACATTACATTACTTTATTTTTAATCCTCTTATATCTAATCCGATCTTATTCTAACCTATTATCTAAAAATAATTTAATCTTATCTTGCGCACTTAACAAACTCTTACGGAGAAAACACAACGCTAGTCTAGCAAGAAAGGAATTATATAAATATTTAAAAAGTTTAAAAGGCTTCTCTACTTCAATATTTACATAATAAAAAATAAAAAAAATATTTACACATAAAAGTTTAAAATTTTGAAAAATAAAAAATAAAGCAAAAAAGAAGAAGAAAATTAGGGACCAACTTTATTCCATTTCAATAAATGATGCTTTGAACTTTTATCTCCCTATCCCATCTCTTCCGTACACTCCAACGAAGAGAAATTGTTTAAATCTTCTGTGATCATCTACGACCTCCATCAACTCTCAGATAATAGATATTTCTTGTACAACATATTTTATTTGTTTGACACACGAAAAGCTTCCAATTTCATATAATATCTTGAATATTACGCATTGTGACAAATTAATGTTTTGCCAATATGGTCTTAATTAATGCAAAATGTTTTTAATGATATCGCAAAACCTTAAAATTTATTATAGAATATCGTTAGATAAGTATAATTTTATATTGTCAAAGAAATTATAAATATAGAATTAATTATATAGAAACCGAGAAATAAATATTTTATATTGCCTAGGCCACATGCAGGCTTTGTTCAGGCTACCTAGCTCACGCCTAAATAGGATAAATTGCCTAAAAGAATACATTGACCTCGAAGACAAAAGGTAAAAGTTAATAGTTAGAAGTTGAAAATTAGGGAGTTTTTTCTTAAATTTATGGCACCTATATACATACATGTACACACAAAAACGCGTGCCTTCCATGTCAATTAAAGAGTGCAATAGCTATAAATAGAAATTTTTATTATGACAGCAATTGTTAGATATGAAAATCCTTTAAGCTGAATATTTTGGTAAATAAATAATAAAAAGTTTGATATTATCACCCAAAATGTTTTTAATATCGTAATTATTTTATTTTTAAAGAAAAAGGCACAAGGTGATATATATCGCCTGCTAGAAACGTCGGCTGTTCAAAGAGCCGGAATCAAAGTAAGGGTTACTTGCAGCGGAGAAATTCAAAGATTAAAAAGCTGCGAAGCGTATCCCCACGCTTTTCGTGTACACGCTTCTTCATTGCTGTGCAAGCACCGCGTCATTCCTTGCGCAGAGGAGGTTATTAATTTATTCTCAGGAAACCAACCGGAAGCTGCTCCCCACGAGCTACTTTCCATTCATCTTCCCGGCATTTCTTCTTCACCAAGTCTTCGCCTCTGAACTAATGTATATATATACGTTACACAATATGATACCAAATATCTTTCTTCCTCGCTCCATTTACTTCTTTCTACTAACACTTCTCTCACTCCTATTTTACTTTCATACACCGTTTCTCCTTTCATTTAGCTATCACCAATGTCGCATTACAATGGTTCACATTTCTGCGATTTCAGTTCAATGCCTACTGCATACATCCTCGATATCACCAAGTCCCTTACTCATAAACCTATAAATAAATGGAGGTTGGCTTTTGCAACCATTTATTCCACCAGAGTTTTCATCTCTCTCACAAAGGATGTCATTGCCAAGAGGATGTCTAAACAGCACTGTCGTTCTCCTTCCTACACTGTACTCAATATCGTTCAAACTAACAATGAAGATGATCAGCTTTATGATCGGATGATGAAGAGCTTCTCCAATGTGGATCATGAACGCCTTGCTGCAATGGTCAGGGAGAAGAATATGGACTGCTTCCATGAGCTTGGAGGCATTGAAGGCATTGCCGCCATGCTTTCAACTGACCTGGCAAATGGAATTTCAGGTGATGATAATGTTGTCAGCAGACGCAATGCTTTTGGTTCAAACACATATAACAAGCCACCCACCAAAGGTTTCCTATACTTTGTGTTGGAAGCCTTTAAAGATACAACCATTCTCATATTGCTTGCTTGTGCCACTTTGTCTCTTGGATTTGGCATCAAGGAGCATGGCATCAAAGAAGGGTGGTATGACGGTGGAAGCATTTTTCTTGCCGTTTTCCTTGTTGTCGCTGTCTCTGCAGTCAGTAATTTTCGACAATCCACACAGTTTGACAAGTTATCTAGCGTCAGCAATGACATTCAAGTTGAAGTCATTCGAGATGGGCGGAGGCAGAAAATATCGATCTATGATGTTGTGGTGGGCGACGTTGTGTGTCTTAACATCGGAGATCAGATTCCGGCAGATGGGCTGGTCCTGAATGGACATTCTCTTCATGTTGACGAGTCAAGCATGACCGGAGAAAGTGATCATGTTGAAGTAGAGGATGACAGAAATCCCTTCTTGCTGGCTGGAGCAAAGGTGGTTAATGGTTTTTCTCTCATGCTTGTAACTTCTGTAGGGATGAAAACTTCTTGGGGAGAGATGATGAGTACCATAACCCGGGACAATGATGAGCAGACCCCGTTACAAGTTCGACTTGACAAAATGACCTCTTACATAGGGAAGGTCGGATTGGGAGTGGCGTTCATTGTTCTTGTAGTGCTGCTTGTGAGGTACTTTACAGGAAACACACAAGATGAGAATGGAAATCAAGAGTACAATGGAAGCAAAACAAAGTTCAATGATGTGATGAATGTGGTAATAAGGATTGTGGCTGATGCGGTTACCATTGTTGTCGTTGCGATTCCTGAAGGTTTGCCATTGGCTGTTACTCTCACTCTTGCCTACTCCATGAAGAGAATGATGGGTGATCATGCTTTGGTTAGGAGATTATCAGCTTGTGAAACCATGGGCTCTGCCACCACCATCTGCACTGATAAAACAGGTACAATTACTTTGAACCAAATGACAGTGACTAAATTCTGGCTAGGGCAGGAACAGTTTGAAGTAAATGATGTTTCATCCAAAATTGCGAAACCTATTCGTGAATTACTTCACCAAGGAGTCGGTTTGAACACGACAGGCAGTGTTTACAGACCAAGTTTAGCAGTAGAACCTGAATTCTCAGGTAGCCCAACTGAGAAAGCTCTTCTCTCTTGGGCAGTGCTGGAGATGGAAATGAATATGGAGGCATTGAAGCAAGATTGCTCAATTCTAGAGGTAGAAGCCTTCAATTCAGATAAGAAAAGAAGTGGATCTTTGATCAGGAAGAACAATGAGAAGACAATTCACGTGCACTGGAAAGGAGCAGCCGAGATGATTTTAGCCATGTGTTCTCAGTATTACGAGAGTAATGGGATCATCAAAGCCTTGGGCAACAGTGAAAAGTCCAAATTTGAGAAAATTATTGAAGATATGGCTGCGAACAGCCTACGCTGCATTGCTTTTGCTCATAAGCAAATATTAGAAGAAATACAAGGTAATGAAGATAGAAAACCCCAAGATTTGCTAGAAGAAGAAGATAGTTTCACCTTGTTGGGGCTAGTTGGTATAAAGGACCCATGTCGACCAGGAGTGAAAGAAGCAGTGTATGCTTGCAAAGGTGCGGGAGTGAACATCAAAATGATCACTGGAGACAACATTTTCACAGCAAGAGCCATAGCAATTGAATGTGGAATTCTTGAACCTAGTCAAGGCCAAGACAGTGAAGCCGTGGTGGAAGGAGTTGAATTCCGTAACTACACCCCGGAGGAAAGAATGGAAAAGGTAGACAAAATACGTGTTATGGCCCGATCGTCCCCATTTGACAAGCTTTTAATGGTACAGTGCTTGAAACAAAAAGGCCACGTGGTTGCTGTCACAGGAGATGGCACAAATGATGCACCAGCATTAAAGGAAGCGGACATAGGTCTTTCTATGGGAATTCAAGGTACAGAAGTGGCAAAAGAAAGTTCAGACATCATTATCCTGGATGATAACTTTGCTTCTGTTGCGACAGTTTTAAGGTGGGGGAGATGTGTTTACAACAATATCCAAAAGTTCATCCAATTTCAGCTCACTGTGAATGTTGCAGCCCTTGTTATAAACTTCATCGCTGCAGTCTCTGCAGGAGAAGTCCCACTAACAGCAGTGCAATTGCTATGGGTCAATCTAATCATGGACACATTAGGGGCTCTTGCTTTAGCCACTGAGAGACCAACCAAGGAGCTAATGAAGAAACCACCAGTTGGTCGAACTGAGCCTTTGATTACAAACATAATGTGGAGGAACCTCATTGCACAAGCCCTATATCAGATAGCAGTTCTATTGACTCTTCAGTTCAGAGGCAAAGCCATCTTTAATGTGAATGAGAAGGTCAACGACACCCTAATATTCAATACTTTTGTTCTCTGTCAAGTGTTCAATGAATTTAATGCAAGGAGTCTAGAGAAGAAAAATGTCTTTAAGGGCATACACAAAAATAGGCTATTTCTGGGGATTATAGGAATAACTATTCTTCTTCAAGTGGTGATGGTTGAGTTTTTGAAGAAGTTTGCAGATACAGAGAGGTTGAATTTGGCTCAATGGGGTGCATGCATAGGACTTGCTGCTGTGTCGTGGCCAATTGGTTGGGTTATCAAGTGCATACCTGTCTCTGATAAACCAGTTTTCAGCCTTCTTAAGCATTATAGCTTTTGGAGTGGTAGTAGATTATCTTATTAATAAAAATAATTAGGAATTAGGAAAAAAATAATTAGGACTTAGAACGGAAAAAAAGAAAAATGTTTACATATTATAGTTTATTAATAGGTTTCTATTGAAAACATTTATTGCTAGGTTAGGTTCCAGGAAGCTTTTCCATGTAAATGTTGAATCATTCTTTTCTTTTTTTTTTTTTTATATTTCTTTTGTTCAACTTCTTGGCTAAAAGAATCATTATGATAGACAGACTCAGTTGTATATAATTTTTTCCATGATCTAAGCTTAATAGATATTCCGTTTTTTTCTTTGTTTTTTTGTTTTTTGCTTAAAGCTTATGTTTGCCTCAAAGATGTTAATACACATATAGAACAAACTTCAAAAAACTACCAGCATGGCTCATGGGAAGAACACAAAACATGAAATATGAAAGCCGCTAGCATCACGTACTTGATGGCAATCTTGAATGAGTCAAATAAACATGAATAAAATGTCAAACTTCATACTTACAGAGACCCTTGGACTACATTCCAAAATTCCTGTATCTTTTCTTTCTTGGTTGCAGACTTTGCAATCCTGTAATTGGATTATTTAGTTTTGCCACAATGACAATTTAAAAGAACAAAATTTTCTACTGAAATTCTTTTCAGAGGATATCACCCAAATACAAGCATTCACCATTCACAGACCAAAGGTAAGTCATAAATATGAATATGATAGAGCATATAATTGCTATATTCTTTATAATCACGATTTTCAGTTTTATCATGAAGACATTAATAGAACTATTTTGGTGAGTAGCACTAAGTCTCCGACTCATACATCGGGATGTGCTAAATGCATGGCATCGTAACAATGATTTTTTAACAGAGGATGTTCTGAATCGTAATAGCATAAAGATAAAGGGCTTAAAAATGAAAAACCAAAACAACCAACCATAAGCACAGCATGCCAGGAACACACTTACCAATAAATTTTAAGAAGCATACCACCATTCACAAACAAATGAAATTTTATAATAACTTATGAGTGCAGAAACACACTCACCGGTATTTTAAGAAGCATACCACCATTCACAATCGAATGAAATTCAATAATAACTAACAAGTGCAGCAACTCACTCACGAGTTTTAAATTTTGAGAAGCATGCCACCATTCACAAACAATTACAGCTGAATCATGGTTCAACTCCTGGCTCAATGGTTTAATATATACTATGTATTCTTTAAGACCATGGTTCAAAGTTCAAAACCCTCCACTTACCCATCAAAAACATATAATAGATCTGCACTAAATGTTTCCCAAATTTACCTGCAGAGTCATCTTGTTTCTATAATATTACATTTGAAATTTTGAACTTCTAAAATCTTAAAAAAGATGACTTGGTTAGGCTGAGCTCAAATTGAAGTTGGTTTCTCTTAAATGAAACCTTGGGTTCCCTGGTTTGATCTACAAATGAGGGATCAACTTCCAATTTTTCAAAAATTATCTATTCAGAAAATAAGCTAGCTGCTGATAAGTATTAGATAAATTTGGGTAAGTCATCAATGAATGAGCTACAATCATAGTTCATATCTATTGCTTCATTGTCTTACCAGTTACCATGAAATGGCAATTAAACACCAATATTTTTCTGTTTCATGAATACAATAGAAGTTCCGTTCATGGAATGTAGGCACACTGCATCAAAATTCAAGATGGAATAACCACATTCTCCCTTCACTATTTCAACACCTGATTCCCGATCTCAATTTTGTCAAATCCATATCACATCTAAAACCCACATAATCATCAGGTTCAGGCTCCAGAGAAAATGGATTTAAACTTATCAATTGCGAAATTGTAGAAACAGATTAGAAACACATTATCCAAATACATCCAATTGTTCAGAGAAGATTAACTCCCACGACGCTTCTGAACAAGCAACTAGAAACGAAATAAAAGCACAAACCCAAAAGGAATGGATTCGAGGGGGAAAAAAAAAGAACGATCAAACCTGCAACAACCAAATCATTCGAATTCTCATCTCAAAAAAAAAGCAAACGTCGTTTAAATGAAGAACAAAAGTTTCCCATTTTTCACATCCAAACGCATCTTCTTGATTCGATTGAGCAGAAAAATATGGTCGAATATAAAAACCTAACCCTAGAGATTATAACTGCCCTGGCAGATCAAAAGCTCTTTCAGTAAGCTGGCAAGAGAAGCCGAATAGAAAAGAAAGAGTCGGACGGTTGGAAAGCGTAAGTGACGACAGTTGGGTTTCTAGTTGCTACCGAACCGCCTGTGGGGTCAACAGCGTGGGTTAGGATGAGAAAAAGAAAATGTCATTACTAAAGGATTGTCATCTCGCAGACCACAGTTTCTAATGTTTTATGTATAGTACACATTTTGATAAGGTCATTATTTTTCTATTTTAATTTTTTTTCTTTTTAGCTGTGGGGTTAGTTTGTATATTTTTTTAGGTATTTTATATATTTTTCTTTTTTTTTTATAATCATATTTTTATATTTTAAATAAATATTCGAATTAAAAAAATAAAAGATGATAGATTTATATTTTAAAATGCTATATAATTAAATATATATATATATATATATATATATATATATATATATACATACATTTTAAAAAAGGAACATCCTGTTGTAAATGGTTTAATTTTTTATTTATATTTATTTTTTGCATTAAAATAATTATTTCATTTATTTCTTGACATAATTTGTTTATTTTTTTTTACTTTAACTTTGCTACTGAATTCTCTGTTTTTTTTTTCGGCCCAAGAAGTAGAACAAAAAAAAGGGTGCGAAAATTAAGTGATATATATATATATATATGCTTGCTAGAACAACCATGAAGAATCTCAACTTCGATTAATTTGGTTCAATCTTGAAAAATAAAAAGGTAAATTTTAGAAAATTGTTTCTAATATATTAGGTGTAAAATGGACTCAGAAAATAAACTTACTTGATGTCTTTGTAAGTTTAAGTCCCTCCACTCATGTTAGGACCACTCTAATAGCAAGTTTGCTTTGTGACTCACTTCATCATTTTCTTTCAATTTCTATCCATAATAATAAGAAAATGTTGAAATGCTGGTTTCAAGAGTATTTTCTTTAACAATTATAATATTTACAAGATTTACATTACTTCTTTATTTGATAAGTAAAAAATATTATAGATGTACAAAAATACAACAAGAACAATGAATGTAGTAATTTATGTAGACGATTTTGAGAATTTAAAGCTTTTTGACGCTAAACCTATTCAAAATATTTGTTTTTACGGACAAAAGCC
Source organism: Tinospora cordifolia (assembly GCA_030144865.1). NCBI lineage: Eukaryota > Viridiplantae > Streptophyta > Magnoliopsida > Ranunculales > Menispermaceae > Tinospora > Tinospora cordifolia. The sequence goes on from JAJIYU010014210.1 coordinate 8,569, forward strand.
TAACTTAAGTTTACTTTTAATATTTAATCTTTTCAAGGATAACATTCGCTCATTTACTTAGAATAGGTTCAAAGAGACTTAAATCACAATCTCTCCTCAGCCCAAGACCGAGAAGGATTCAAGAAGGCCCATAATTGAACAAAGTAAATTGGAATGTGACTAATTGTTTGGCTTAAGCATGGACGGAGCAAAAAGAAAACCTTCACTTTTTTTAGCACACAATCGAGAAAACCCTAAAAAATGTCTTCGAAGCCTAGAAGGTTCGAGCATATGATAACCTAGGCAAACAATAACCAAAATTGTCTGCTCTTCCTTGGCATAAGCTAATCATCATCAGCGTTCATACAAACCATATTACTTAGACATTCTACATTAAGTGAGGATTTCTCCAAAAACGTTAAACAATACCTACAAATTAGGATGAAGGTTACTGAATTCAATTCAAGTCCTAATCCTAACCCATGATATTGTCAAAATACGTTACAATTTAAAAATTTTATCTTATCACTATGACAAGAGAATCATAAATTATTAGTGTGAGATTAGGGAGTCACTAAATCAATTAGACAACAATCTGTAAATATTGTGCAGCAAAAAAAAAATATTACAAGAAGGAAAATGACACAAGGAGATGTTCACACAGTTCAGCTCAACAACCTACGTCTGCAAGGCCTCGCTCGGTTCAAGAATCCACTAAAGTTTTCAAGTTACACCAATACACAGCAGGCACCTTGACCTACAGGAGTATACTTCAAACACTAGACTCTCGACGAACCTTCGTCAAGAAGACAACAGTCAATCTCTACAAATTTCCTTCAGCCACCACCAACAGTCTTAACTGTGTGTGCTAAACCATAGAGTAGAGAATATTGCAACTTCTTTGATTACTCAATAAAAACAAAAAAAGATAAGGGTAATAATGCTCTCAATAATACAATCATATGCAACTTAATGATTGTCATTTAGACTATTTCAGAGGGATGAAGAGAGCTTCAAACGCCTCAGATTAAATAGACTTTAGAGCAGAGCAATCCTTTCTTGAATACAGATTCTGGGCAACTTTATGGGTAGACTATTTGATCCACTGTTTCATTCACTATTGGCACAGTCATGACAGATTTCCAGAAATCTTTTCTAGAATAGCAACGATCTTTGGTAGCTTTCTATATTTCTTCTTCAACTTCTATTCTAAGCAGATTGAAAGCTTTTATTCAATAGCAAGGACCAATGTCGACCTGTTTGTTTCTAGAAACAATTCACAAGGATTTTGCATTCTTTCTTAAAAAAAAGTTGATGCGGATTTTATTTAAAAAATAGTTTCTAGGATAGACATATTCTATTTTGAATAGAGAATCACATTAAAAATATCCCCATAATTGTTTTTGAAAATATTCTGTAAAATCATTTTATAGAATCAAATCATTCCTAACAGTTATGCCAATTTCCATTACAGCATTTGATTTCTAGAATTTTCAAGATATAGAGTTTTAGTTTTAATGTGCAAGTTTTTAAAATTTGCATCCAGTTTTCAAAAACCATACAATGCAGAATTTTGTTTCGAAATTAATATGTAGGATCTTATTCTATCATCTAATTTCCAAAAGAAAACTACAAGATATTGTTTTTCAGTTTTCAACCTAAAATGCAAGATTCCAAACTGAGAATATATATCTAATATTCTTGGAAAAGTTTGAGCACAAAAGATTTGAATGCAAAACTAATATTTGATTCAGAACTTTCCACAAGAAGGATGTTAACATTCTAAACATATCAAAAACTACATTTTTGAAAACATTCTATTTTATCAAAAAGAATATGCAACATATTAGTTTTCAAACAAAAAATGATATCCTAATGATAGCAAAACAGAATATTTAGATTCTAAAGATAATATTTTAGTTTCCTATCTCATTAGATATTATTTATGGGAGATACGATTTTCAGAATAATCTAAGAACTAAAATTCTATTCAACAAATTTAAGATATGCATACTTTCCAAAAAATAAAATTAGCAATATTCATATTTCTATTAACTGTTCTAGAAGGTTAATAATATTTCTAGATTTCAAAATAATTTTTAGATTTCAGATATTTAGTTTCCAAAGAGAAATATTTTGATTTCTAAATCATGAGGAATTCTAAAATATTTTTGAAATACCTTAAGCACCAACAGTGCCAATTAATCACGTTTCCTAACAATTAGTTTTCCTCCTCTATAAATAAATGCGTTTGTAAGCCAAATGCGCCTGAAATTTGTTTGACAAGAATTTTCCTACATTAGTAATTATAAGGTTTTTCTTGTGCTCTATCTCTCAATTTTAGTATTGTTTGTTTTAAATATTTATTGTAATTTGTCACATTGTTGTTTTCACTAGTTGGTCAAATTTTATGCCACCAATTGACACCATATGTGTGTAGAGAGCAATAATTGCAACAATTTCAACTTTCTCACAAAAAAAAAAAAATCTAAGCACAATTGATGCCTGTAACATCTCGAAAAATTTTATATGAAAATTTTATTTTTACTTAGAAAATTATATAAAATTGATGAATGAAAAATTTAACATGTCCTAGTTACCCAAGTGAGGAATAAAAATCAAATTAGTGAATTTTTGAAAGAAAAAGATATGATTATAATGCATAAAATGGGATATCATGGTCAAAAACATAAGGATATGTGCAATTTTTGATAAAATCAGGATTAGAAAGTCAACTGGAGTCGAGATGTGGAAAAAAAACCCAAAAAGAAAGCAAAAAATAGGGTTGAAAAATCAAAAACAAACTCAAAATGCTGTGAACCGTAGATTTGTAATCTGGATTAGAATCCTACGGCTAAGATTAGGTCCGCACGTACGCACTAGAGCATTGAATCAGCCAGATCGAACAGCCAGAAATTCACATGTGTAACTCGAGGAATATCAAACGGCCAGAGAGAGTTTCGTTGATCGCGAAATCGGACCGCACACGGTGATCAAGGAAGATTGGACGGTCCAGATCGAGGCGCTATGGGATAATCGCGAACGAACACTACGCTCGAGGAAATCGGACGGTGTAGATGTAGATCGTTGATCGCGAATAGTGAGGCGCTCGAGAACGATCCAATGGTCGAGATATCATTCGCACGATCCAACAGCCGACGTTGCACGCGCCAAAATGAGTTTGCGATCCAGTGCTACGATCGAGGCGTATGCGACGACCCAGATAAACGAATCCGATCCATCGCGAAACGAACGCTGTGATCGGTGCATATCGGACGGACCAGATTCACGTATCTCAATCGATCTGAGATCCGAATGCGTGCTTCGAGGATGATCTAACGCTCCTTATCCAAGGTTCCGAAAATACATTAAAATTAATAAAAAAATATACGAAAAAAATATCCAAAAAATCTGAAAAATAGTTTCTAAATTCTGAAAAATATTTCTAAAATCCAAAAAATTTTGAAAAATACCATTTTTGCTCCAAAATTTAGAAACAACGAAATTTGGTAAAATTAGGGAGTTTTATTCATAGAAGGACACAAACCTTTCTATTTTTTTCCCTTGAAAAATCTATATAAACCCCCCTAGGCCCCCAATTTCATTCATTCCAAGAATAAGAGTTGAATGCTCCTCTTATTTTCTCAAAGCCTTCTTCTTGGCACCTCCCATCTTCCCTTCTTGTGTGTGTGAAGTTCTTCTCTCAAATTTGGGGAATTAAGTTGGGCGATCTTCGTGGGCGCTAGTACGTGGGGGAATTGCTGCCAGAATTTCTGAAAAAAAGCATCACAATGTGAAAGTGATTTCTAGAACACCCTTCTTTTCTTATTTGAATTCATGACATGATCATTGTTTGTGTGGTTTTCACTGAATCAAAGATTTTCAACTTCAGTTCTAGAATTTTTAATGTTTATTTCAGTATTTCAGTTTTGATTCATATTTGAGCAATCATATCATCCATGCTATGTAGTATCATGCTTAGGCTTTAAAATTAAAGTATGATGCATGTTTTATGAGTGTTTCATAAATTGATTTGGTGTGTTCTGAATTTTAGTTTGATTTTATATTCTGAAAATTATTTTATCTTGATGTAAGAATTAAACAAAGATGATGAAGATAATAACCACGTACCATCATAGTGGTCATGGCAACACTATGGATGTTCTTTTCATATGAGTTGGGTCATATGGTTTTTAAACCTAAGTACTTGAGGGTTGTGTACCACTGGTGGGTCACCATGTGTAACAGGTTGATGCCGACACATGCCACTAACGGGTTGATGCCGTTTGGGCCCTATTTACTTAGTAAAGAACATCAAGGGATTAAAGACCCTTTTGGTCTGAGACTCGACTTAAGCAAATTGTTGTTTGAAACGCCTAATGTTTGCAAGTGTTTGAATTATGATTGTGTTATGAGTTTGAATATAAAAGATGGTTGTTCGAAAATGATCTACTGGGCTATGTGCTCACTCCTTCCTATCTTATTTTTTAGGAGCATGAAATATATGAAGCAGTTGAACATGGATAGGTCTTTTTGCAAGTTTTTGCCTTATTATTATTATTTTTAAAATTTTTAGGGCATGTTGCCCATAGCTTTTTTTATGTTTTTCTACTAAAAAGTATTTTGAAGACTTCCGCTGTAATTATTATTTTTTGAAGAGTTTAGTACTCTCGATTTCTATTATGAATAAAATAGTTTGAATTTTTTTATCTCTTTTAATTTGCCTTGATTTTGTCGGGACCCCTTCCCAGAGTCAAGGGCGGCCCGACCGGCACAGCGGCCTGACGAAACTCTCCCACCAAGACGAGTTCGCCCAACCGCTGTTAAGCCATCTTTGC
>JAJIYU010014211.1:0-13364 GCA_030144865.1 Tinospora cordifolia
TGAAAGAAACCATTATTTTGATGGCCTTTGTACATTTTTAATTCCCACGTCATAGTCTATTAAATAGAAAGGCATGAAGCATGAGACTGAGAAAGAAAAGAAACCGAACCATGTGGCCTTCGGCTCTCGGCGAATGAACAGGTGACACGATGTCTCTCATCGAATGAACGAACGGGCGCGTGCCGTCTTCGCGCGCGGCCCGAGCGACGGATCGTCGCAGCAGAGACAGGGACTAACTCCGGGAGCCGGGGTGTCACAATTAGGAACAATGTTAAGTTCATAATCTTGGGACCAAAGGCTGCGGTCTTGTGATTGAAAACTAGAAATGGAAGTTGGTGCATCGAGTCATCCATATGTGTGCAGAAACCCTAATCATTGTTCATCTTGTAGTTGCATACACTCTTCTTAGAGCTGAATCACACCTTAATGCCGACAGTCGATCTTTTCATCCTCACACACATCTCCTAAGTCGAGTACACACCATTCAACCTTCTACTTGCGATCCCACAAGCACTATTAAGGGAAAAACTACACAAGACAACTGGAATCTCGTGGTAGAACCCTAAATACAAGCCAAAACGTGTTGTAAGGTAAGAACTGTCTCTCAGAGGATTGTCTAAGTTTCTTACCATGAGCTACCACGAATACAATCAACTGTGATAATTCTAACACTATTTTCATTCTTTGTAAACCACATAACCTTAGAATCACCATTTGAGACGTTCCAACAAGGCGAACGAACAAAGCAACGAGTGTAACCTAGGTATGAAAACCTTTTATCCATTTAAATGCGTATTTTTATATCCTAAGAACAATGCATAAAGTCCCTTGTGCAAGAGGAACTAAGAAACACATGAACAATGCAATTTCTGAGAACTCGACACTATAGCTTATCACACTGCCGCAGTAACAACCTCGAATATTGCAATAATGACGAAAGTTTCAACTTTTTTGCCCAAACTACTTAGTATTTGATGGTTATGACCTTTTTGCCTATCATATATCATATGGACAACTTAATAGTGATTTTAGGAGTTAAGAATAGTGTGAATACTTATACTGACAAGGATTTGCATGTAAAACTACTAGGTTAAAAATTTGTAACCACCGAGGCGAGAGTTAGAACGCAAAGAGTATAATAACAGGTAGGAATGACTATCTAAAACTCTTTAGTATTATTTTGCTTTGAATATGAGACATGATTGTGTGTTTCCCATTATTTATGTGTAGAAGCATGCTAAGAATGCATGTGCCTCATATGAATACTTGGTTGTTTTTTGTGTGGATTCATAGCATGCCATACGTTGTATGAATGTTTATTACTGTTTAAAATTCATGCTATGAATGCAATGTAATGAATAGTATGTCTTATGTGACTATGAACATGATGGATTGTTTATTTATATCCATTGCCATCAATATTGGACTAAAATTGTGAAAATGTTTATGGTCACTAATTTAAGACAATAAAGTAAATGAACCACATACCGATGTTGTCATGAGGATACTGTGGTCAGGTTTGGCATCATCGTGGGTATTCCTAGCCCTAAGCAGGTTTCTAATTGAAATGGGACTATGAATCTAAGTGAGATTTCACTCCTTGGTTTGATGATTGAGTGAGACACCAACCCCGAGTTAGGGTTCCAAATGTGTAATGAGCCTTCAAGCGTTACATTGAATACTTTGAACCTACGTTGGAATGTTGAGGAAGAAATCCTTTCGGTCTTAATGTTAACTTCAAAAATTGAATCGTTGAAACACTTAATGTATTACAAGTGCTTGCATGTTTGTATTTTGACTATTATAATGCTCGAGATGTTTTGTTTAAGATTCATTGGGCTCTTGAGCTCGTGCCCACTAATATCTTTTCAGGTAACCCCGAGGAGCTGCATTTTTTGTATTCATGATACACCTCACTATTGAGATTGTGTAGGAGTAGTATACTTGTTATCTACCAATTTGTAGGGCATGAGACTCGTAGTTAATTCATGTTTGGGCATTTTAATTATTAACTTCAGCCATGGGGCCAGGTATAGTTTATGTAACACATTTGAACTCAGGCACGAGGTTTGAGTATTTTATTTATCTCAAAGTTTAATCATGTTATTGTTTTTAAACATGCCATCCCTATTTTAAATCATGCATGATAATGTTATCTATGTTTCCGCACTCTGATATTTTATTGAGATGGTGTGAGAAATGAAAGAAAATAAGTAATGCCCCAATTCCTGAATATCGTAAGCAGGAGTGATCGCATTTTTCGATGTGATTTTGTCTTGAAGTCAGAGATGAAGACACCCAGTCAGCAGTGTATGTGATAGGATTCGAGGGTTAGGGTGTTTCAAAACTGTTATTAGAGCTTGATCAGTAGTTTGCTAGGAAGAACTCAATCAGTAGTTCGCTGGAAAGAGTTTAGTCAGTGGCTTGTTGGAAAAAGTCTAGTCTAAGGCCAAAGGTGGTACTAGTTTGGTGAGACGCTCACATAGAGCTTAGTGAATAGCTTAGTTAGTTCATTAATCAGTGGCTCAGTCAGCAACTCGTTGGACTAGAGTCTAGAGTATAGACTATGAACTACTAGTCCTACGAATAGTTGGGCAGTAGAGACATTGCATACTTAGGTCTAGGGAAATACCTTATGTATAGCTTGGGTGTTGTCAAGGTTGCATAGTGAATCATAAATAAAAGCTTTTAGGGCATATGCCAGAGACTGATAACATGTGAAACGAAACACTTGTTTGGTCAGGACACGAGATCGGGAAGATCATGTATCTTTGGTTTCTATGTGGTATGGGATGCATAGGAATTCAGGGATATGGAGGAATCTTGGATTTATAGAATGACAGACCATGTTTGGTGAGTGATTAATAGCTTTGAACGAACTTGTTTCCCTATGTTTGGCTGGTATGGGATGATCAAATGTAGTAGAGCTTGGGAAGCCTTGGACATCAAGACACTTGTGAAATTGTTTAGGTGCAGTGAGATCTCTGAGTAGATATCTATGTTGATGGGTAAGAGTGGTATGAGACACTCGAACTCGAAGGTATAAGTAGAAGCTTGGAATTTCTCTATGCTAGTGTGCTGTTTGTGATGATATTTTGTGAATGTTTTACTTGCATGCTTGACTATGTACTTGAAATGTGTATGGCATGAAATCTGAATTGGAGCCAAAATCCTATAGCCAGAGGAAGATACATTAAAAGACACTCACTAAGGACTTAGAAGCATAAATTAATAGGCCATTGAACGAATGACAACTTAGAAACATGAATTTAGAGTTATGTTAGTACGACGAAGATAAATGCTAGTATATACATAAGATTTCTTCAATCAATTTATAATGATTGAATAGATTTTTACTTGAAAATAAATGGTTGGATCCAAGAGACAAGCAGCTAGGATGGTTGCGTCCGATGAAACTGAACCGTAGGGGCAAAGGGCATAGGTTACCAGATTGATGCTTAGGTTGGTGCTATGTTGACTCTAGAGTTCTATGATGAGATTACCAGACGGGGTCAGCGAGCAGATCATGAGAGTATTGTTGTTGCCATAAATGCAGACACAAGCAACACTAGAGCCACGAATATGGGCCTCACTCTAGGAGCAGATACCGGTATACTAGCCGACACCCATGCTAGAGGTTCCAATCCATCATAGGCGCAGGAAGAAATTGAGGACAAGGAACAGAGGGCGATGTTGATTGAGTGACAAAAACTCCACCCATCCCAATTTGATGGTGCGTTTGACAGCATGGTTGCATATCACTAGTACAAAGAGTTAGATGAACGCTTGGATGTGTTAGGGGCTAGAGGACCCCTCAGAGTTGCGCTAGCCACACATTAGTTTAAGGGACTAGCCAAAAGTTGGTGGCGGATGTTGAATGTAGATCTGAACACCGACATTCGACACGTGAAGTAGGAAGAATTTTGAGAGATACTTTACAAGAAATTCTTTCCAAAAGCTATACAGGTGCATATGGAGTTTGAGTTTATCAGGTTGACTCAAAAAGACATGATTGTATCTGAGTACGAGGGCAAGTTCACTGAATTGGCCAACTTCACACCTAAATTGATCAGAGACGAAAAAATGAAGGCTCGCAACTTTGCGGATGTAGCACCCCGCCTCCCCCAAATTCAATTCTTTTCCTTTCTACTTTGCTTTTGCTTGAGAGGGATGACATAGACCGCACCACTTGTCACATTATTTCTATTTTTTCACACTTTCCATTTTTATCCCCAATTCTTTGGGATTTCTTAGTACCAAATAGTTACAAACTCATGAACACTTGTAAATAAAGCAACAAGAGATTTAATATAATTAAATGAAACTAATAGGTACAAAACCTTATTAATGACATAATTTCATTAATTGGAAATAAATGGTGGTATGAAACCTTAAATTTACGCCATTATTTAAAAAAGAAACCATTGAGTAAAATAATTCGATAATAGTAATTATTTCTAACATTCAAGATACATAACCTTTGAGTCTATTACAACGGAATAAATCTTAAATAACAAAATCGGGCCAACATGCCCTTAATATTAAGTGAAACTTTCTAAACAAAATATTCAAAAAAAAATGTTGCCTAAATGGTTATTATGCTGCCTCTATTTATCAATTTCCTGAAAAGTTAGAAAATGGAAGGGTGAGCTTAAAGCGTAGTAAATCATTCTAAATATTTAACTTATTATTTCAACAAATAAGACATTCAAGATAAACACTTACAAACATTACGTGATTTAATCAATTTCTTATTTAAAGTTGTAATAAAGACCAGAAGGGGTTAACCTTAGTGCTCCTATCAAAATACTTGTCCAAGAAGAAAAAAAGGCAATTCTTTATGCCAAATTCCACCGGATTTAGGACCTCACCCAAGTATTTGGGGACCTCACCCATGTGAACTACAAATGAACTCAAAGTTCACATTTTGAGAACACCCACACTAATCCCTGTGGAATACTAAATCGACACATGTTTATAATCTCATTTAATCTTTCATTAAGTATAACAAAACTACAATAATAAATTAACATGATTAAATTCAGCATATGAGCATAACAAACATCATAATAGCACATAACATATATGCAAACCTAAACACGCAAGGTCTAAGCATGACATGCATAATCAAAGATGATAAAACATTTATATTGAAACATGAACATCTTATTGAAATCAAAATAATAAGATAAAACTCAGAAATCACTTCGACCTCAAATAGCTTTTCTCCCATTGAAGCCCCTATTGAATCTCCTTTAGATCTCCTCAACTGCTAGCATAGAAATTTGTATAGCACTTCATTACTACTACTCCAACTTCTGTTTAGAACAACTAAAGAAAAAGAGGGATGCCAAGAAGGAGGTAGAGAAAGCAAGAAGTAACTTGTTTAGTTCTTGCTAGGTTGAAGAGAATACTGCTCATGCTTGGGTTTGTATGGAGTTCTAATGAGCATGACTTGGCAAGTTTAGGGTGTCTTCATTGTATAAACCTTTCTAAAACTCTTTTCCTTTCCATTTTATTTATTTCCTACGCATAAGAATTAGTACGCAAAGATTTTAAAAGTTGCTAATACATTCTTTTGGGTTGATTTCATTTTAGAAACATTTCTAATTCTCTATTTTACTTGTTTCCCAAAGCATATATATATTAATAAGTAATTATTTTAGAAGTTGCTAATACATTCTTTTGAGTTGATTTTATTTTAGAAACATTTCTAATTCTCTATTTTACTTGTTTCCCAAGCACATATACTAGTAAGTAATTATTTTAGAAGTTGCTAATACATTCTTTTGAGTTGATTTCATTTTAGAAACCTTTCTAATACTCTATTTTACTTGTTTCCTAAGCACCTATATTAGTAAATAATTATTTTAGAAGTTGCTAATGCATTTTTTTTGAGTTGATTTCATTTTAGAAACATTTCTAGTTCTCTATTTTTCTTGTGTGAAGAGAATGAGGGTTTCGGAAAGTGTAGATTTTTAGCAACTTTCTTGGTTATTTTTCTTTCTTATTTTTTTATTTTTGGCCATCTTTTTCTTTTGGTTTTATTTTCATTTTACCTACTTTATTTTATACCTTGGAATATACGTAATTTTGCATCCAAATATTCTACAAAATTCTCAATTAATGTTGGTTCTCATTTTGACCACTTATGAGTGAAAATGTATAAAGTCTTGTATATCTAAAATTTCGTAAAATTTTCAAAGATTAATTCTATTTTATTTAATTAAATTTTGTATAAATTTTTGGGGTATTACAACTTACCCCCCCTTTAAAAGTAATTTTGTCCTCGAAATTTGTACTAATCCATCAAGAATAGTTTCGTTACGCGTTTCTAGCAAAAAGGTTAGGTTACTTAGCCATCATCTCGCTTTTTTGCTCTCAAGTGGCCTTTTCTACTCCATGATGTTTCTAGAAAACTTCGACCAAGGGAATGTCCTTCATTCTCAGGCTTTGCACCTTGTGATTGAGGATCCTAACTTGGAATACCATGAAATTTTGTACTAAATGAAATGATAAATGAAGTCTAATTCATTTCCAGAATCAATGACAAGTTTAAATTTGCTCAAAAACCTTTCAGGGGAGTGAAATTTAAGAAAAAGGAACAAAATAAAATGAAGTTAATACCTAAACTGGTTTAGGCATCCAAAATTCATTTCATTTGCTCAATTAAGAGTTCATTTACTTGGTGTGCCTTAAGGAAATCTAAATTAGGAAAAAAATGAGAGAAAACTTAGCCAATTGAAAGTTATGAGTTTTTATTAAATTTATGTGAATCCAAAAGTGTATACTGAGGGCCAAAAATCTTGGCCAAATGAGAGATATGAATTTATTTTAAATTCATGTAGACCCAAAAATGTTTTTAAACACCTTAGAAACAAGATTAAAAACTTCTAATTCAAGAATAGAAGTTGCTAAAAAATATTTTTAAATACCCAAGGACCAAGATTAGAAGTTTCTAATGCAAGAATAGAAGTTGCTAAAAAATATTTCTAAAAACCCAAGGAACAAGATTAGAAGTTTCTAATTCAAAATAGAAGGTTGCCAAATTTTGTTGATTTGGTGTGCATAAGAAAAAAAATCAATTACCAAAACATATTGGAAAGTTGCCTTGTTCACAATATCACACTTAGATTAATGTCCAAACGAAGATTAATAAGTATTCTAAATCCTTTTTATGTTCGCATATAATTAGGAAACCAAATGAGAATCATATCTTGTGCATATATATGAAATTGAAACCATATCTTGCACACTTGCCAAACCGGGCTCACCTTGGATTATTAGAAAGATACACTTGCCCAAACCATGCAAAACCGTCTTCTAGTATGTGAAGGAAAGTTTATGAGCGAATGCTAAACCGTTCCCCCTTGTTTTTGAAAGTCTATATAAACCCCCTTAGTGCTCTCATTCTTCTCATCCCAAAGCAAGAGTTGACATTTCCCTTTGAACTTGTTCTAGCCTGCTTCTTGGCAACCACTTCTCACTTCTCTTGTTTTCTTGAGTGTTTCAAAGTGAGAAGTTTATTTTATTTAGTGTTTTTGAGTATGCTTGAAGCGCTAGACATTTGAGAGAAGGGAACCTTTGCCAAATTTTCTACAAACTAGCAACTAAGGTGGATGAGATTTCTTGAACTTCGACTTTACTAGTTTGGATTTATAGCATATTCATGCATGTTTTAACATCAATTTATCATTCACACTTTTAGATTTCAGTTTCATTATTCATAATTTTAAAATTCAGTTTTTGCATATATGCATGTTTAAGCACTCATGAGATCATGCCATACCTAGTTCTATGTTTAAGTTTACTTTAAAAGTATGATACATGCTATGTGATGTTTCCATGCTTTTAAATGTTTATTTGCTAAATTTTATTTCTTTTATGTATGATTCATGAATGTGAGATTTAAATGTAAGAACTTGAAATTTAAGAACCACGTATTGTCAATATGATCCAAAGGAATACTATGGGTTTTCTTTACATATACTTAGTGTATATGGCTCGCATTACTATGTATAGATGTGTATAACCCAAAATACTTGGAATATGAACATGGAATCCTATTTCCAATGGAATGTGATAAGATGAATGATCTTTCCGCCTAACAGTGGGGCATTTTGATAAGAACATCAAGATATTGGACCCCTTTTAGTTTAACATACAACCATACACAAGAAATTTTTTGAATCGCTTAATGTATATAAGTGTTTGAAATTGAATGTGTTATTAATGATTTGAATTAGTGACTTCGTTGTTTTTAAGAATGATCTACTGGACTATGTGCTCACCCTTCCTTTCTCATCTTTTTGGGAATTAAACACATGATGAAGCATACATGAAATTTAGAATGCTTAGTTTTAGAAAGTTTCCATTTTCTATCTTGACGTAAGGACTTATAGTTCAAATTTTGAATATCTAAAATGTAAGACTTCTGCTGAATTTAAGTTTCTAATTTGGAGTTACGTACTCTTTCTTTTCGTGTTTTCAATTCAAGCTATGTACTTGTTTTTAATTTATTAAATCAATAACAATTTGAAAAGTTTTCTTTTATCCCTTGTATTATTGTCTTATTGAATTTCATCAATAAATATGAGTTAAGTACTCTTGTTCAAGGCATGTGATAAACGAAATAGAAAGTCAAGTTATGTACTTGTAAATGTAATATTGGTCCAACCTACCTTGTAGTTAAGTCCAATTGAAAGTCTCAAGGGTCGGGGTGTTACATGACTGCCTCTTCTTCATAAGTGGCATCATCTTGGATGCTCACCTCTTCCCAATAGGTTATATGAGAGGGATCGAGTTCATACTTCCTCAGCATTGACACATGGAACACATTTGATTCGGTAAATCTAACTCGTAGGTACATTCTCCAATTCTTTTGAATATCTTGAATGGACTGATGAATCTAGGTGATAACTTTTCTTTGTATCCAAACCATTTGATTTCTTTCTGAGGGCTAATTCTGAGGAACACCTTATCACCAACTTGAAACTCTAGAGGTCTTCTCCTTTTATCGGCATAACTATTTTGTTTACTCTATGCTGTGGCCAATCTCTTCTATATTGTTTTACTTGATTATTCATCTCTTCCACCAAATTTGGCCCGGTAAGCACATGATCTTCAAGTTCAGACCAACACGTTGATGATCTACAGGGCCTCCCATAGAGAGCTTCATATGGTGCCATCTTTATACTTGCCTAATAACTATTATTACAGGCAAGCTCTACCACGTATAAGTACTTACTCTAGTTTCCCTTGAAATCAAAGATGTAAGACCTCAACATATCTTCTAGGATTGAATGACTCTCTCTGACTGACCATCGATTTGAGGATGGAAAGTAGTGCTCATGGTGAGTCTAGTGCCCAACTCCTTCTAAAGACTCTGTTAGAACAATGACATAAATCAAGAGTCTCTGTCATATACTATCGTTTTGGGCACACCATGAAGTCTTATTATCTCCTTCGCATAGAATTTTCCCAACTTACTGACTTGGTCTGTGGATCTAATTGTGTAACACCCCGCCTCCTCCGAATTTATTCTTTCTCTTTTTGCTTGCTTGAGAGGGACGTCGTGGACCGCACCACTCGACCGGGAGGCGGGCCAATGTCACATTATTTCTATTTTTCACACTTTCCATTCTTGTCCCAATGCTCTGAGATTTCTAAGTACCATATAGTCAGAAACTCATTAACATTTCCAAATAAAGCAACAAGAGATTTAATATCATTAATTGAAAGTAATAGCTACAAAACCTTACCAATGACATAAATTTATTAATTGGAAATAAATGGTACGAAACCTTAAATTCACGTCATATATTGAAAAAGACAATACTTAGAAACTATTGACTAAAATAATTTCATAACATTAATTATTTATAGCAGAATAAATCTTAAATAACAAAATTGGGTCAACATGCCCTTATAATTAAGTAAAACTTTCCAAATGAAATATTCTAAGGAAAATGTTGCCTAAATGACCATCATACTGCCTCTGTTTAGCGATTTCCTAAAAAGTTAAAAAATGGAAGGGTGAGCACAAAACCTACTGGATCATTCTAAATATTTAACTTATTATATTAACAAATAAAATATTTAAGATAAACACTTTCAAATATTATGCGATTCAATCAATTACTTATTTTAAGTTGAATTAAAGACCAAAAGGGGTTAATTTCAGTGTCTGTAACACCCAAAATTTTGAGATAAACTATAAGTATTTAAATTAAATAAAAATTAGAAGAAATTATTTGAATGAAATAATTCTCAAGAAAACCGTAAAATTCTAGTAGAAATATCATGTAAATCAATTATCAAATAACATCATGAAAATAAATTGACTCTTTACAATTAAGTGAAAATCCTGGTGATATTTTTAAAGTGCATCCAAAATAAAGAAAATGGAAATGATCCAAAATTTAATAAAATAGGAATTGTAGAAAATTAGTAAGTTTACTTAGTATATTAAATAATCATTAAACTATGTTACGTCAACACATTATACAAACAAAAATATAACAAGCTGATATATATATATATATATACACCGATGTGCCTTTGCTATTGGAAAATAGAAACAAAATCCAAATTTGAAGGCAATTATGCATATATACATATACCACTTCACATTTATACAATTATCACATTTGTCCAATTATAAATGTGTATATATAAAGTTATTTTTTTCTTGGCTTTTTCTCATTCATTTTGGAGCTTGAATTTTCAACTAATTACACCTGCATGCCATCGTCAATTGCGCACAACCCTTCCTTCAAACAATTGGACAGTCAACCCACTCAATGTAACACCCCAACCCCCACATTTTTTGAGTATTGGATATAACCACCATTCTTTGATAGTGGACTTAACCATTTGGCGAGTTGGGTCCATGTTACTTTACAAGTGGCACACGCTTGACTTTCTATGTCCATTATCCCATGCCTCAATTTCAAATTAAGAATACATAATCCAACTTTAATTGAACAAGGCCACATTATAAGAGATAAAGGAAATACTATTCTTTATTAATTCATCAAAGGAAAAAGTACATAACTTTTAATTAAAAACAATTTCGGCGGAATCAAAACTTGGCAACATGCCTACATAAAAACTTTCTAAAAACATTAAGAAAAAGGTTTCTTAACTAAAATCGGTGGCATGATCAACTTTTCAAAAAAAATAAGAGAGGAATGAGTGAGCACAAAGCTCAGTGGATCTTTTTCAAACCACAATTTTTCAAATTCAAACCAATAACATATTCATAATTCAAACACTTGCATACATTAGGCGTTTCAAGCATCCATTTGTTTAAAGTTGAGACTTTAGACCATAAGGGTTTTTAAGCCCTTCATGTTCTTAACAAAGTACTCCTTAAAGTGAAATATAGCTTTTCTTAGCCAATTTCATTGGACTTTTGGAATTTAGGGGACCTTACCCACCAACTAAATACTTTGGTCTTAAAACCATATGAACTAATCATATGAAAAGAACATCTATAGCAACCCACATGTTTGCTATGATGGTACGTAGTTATTTTCACCATCTTCTTTTGTTAAATCTTATATCCTTGAATCATCAAATAAATTTTAGAACATGGAACTAAGATAAATAAAATTCAGAATATGAACAATTTGAAAATCAAATAATGAAACAACCATAATCATGCATCATACTTTGAAATAAACCCTAAACATGATACTAAATATGACATGAATATTATGAATGCATTAATCTGAACAAGGATCAAATCTGAAACTGAAATATATTTTAGAATACTAGAACTAAAACTATTTTGATTTCTAAAGCCATACAAATAATGAACATGCTAGTAATTCGAATAAGAAAAAGGGGAGTTCTAGAAATCACTTCCACCTTGAGATGTATTTTCCAAAAGTCCAGCAAAGCTCCCAATGTCTTTAATACTTCCAAACACTAATAAAACAACTCTCTACTAGCTTCTAAATGCTGAAACTAAAAGCCTCTCACCTTTGCACAAAGGAAAACGAAAAGAAAAGAAGAAGAAGAAGTTTGAGAACATTATTGTGAGAGATCTCTC
The DNA here is from genome assembly GCA_030144865.1 of Tinospora cordifolia. Classification (NCBI taxonomy): domain Eukaryota; kingdom Viridiplantae; phylum Streptophyta; class Magnoliopsida; order Ranunculales; family Menispermaceae; genus Tinospora; species Tinospora cordifolia. Next base: position 12,059 of record JAJIYU010014211.1, read on the forward strand.
TTGTTCTTGGAATGAGTGATTTTGAGCAACTTATGGGGGTTAATATAGGAGCTCATGAGCATATGGGACGTCTTTGGCCAGCATGGGCAGCTTCCCACTTTTGAGCAAGTTTCCAAACACCAAAAGAGAAATATGGAAAGTTTGCATAAGGATTACTACACTTGCCAATTTTCTTATGAGCCATGATTTGGTTCTTCATTAAAATTTTTAATTAATATCAAGGAATATTTTTAGACTTAGAATAATGCTAATATCACTATGGGACGTCCCAAGTTAGATCAGATCATGCTCATATAATATTTTTATTTGGATTCATAGCTTGTTCATCACATAACTCATATGGGAAACTTTCCTATTTTCTATTCTTGGACACCAAGAATGGGGAGTATGTTATTAGCTTTGAGAGGACACTAGATCATGGTCTTAGGAATCCAATGTTGGCTCATTGAAACATTCTAATCAAGCTTACATGAGGGCTGGTGCACCACATGGTCCCTTCCCTGGAGTTGACGCCAAAAGATAAGGAAAGCTTCTAATTTTGGAACCTTCTAATTTTGATTGTGTGGACAGCAAGGGAAGACTAGGTTTTGGCTCTAATTAGACATTTAACACTTCTAATTTGGTTGCTCACATGTGCACACACTCACGTGTGCGTCGTTGGGACGTTTTTGGGTTATGTGGGTGCACACTTGATCATTCTCCTTAGTATATGGGATCGTTTTGTCTTGATTCCTAATCATGGGTGATGCCCCATATATGTGAGTGCAATGAATCATTTAAATGGTACACATGATCATTTTACATAGATTCAAATAAAGGAACATTCCATGGAGTTTTGGGTAGGGTGAGGGTACACTCGATCACGATGTTTTACCCATGTGACTTGCACATGTTAGGGTGTATGTTTATGTCATGATGACCTCATTACCACTCATGCGTTCACAAAAATTTGACAAAAAATAATATCTTATTATTCACAAAGAATTATGGTTTATAACCTATAGTTTTGGAATCACATGAAAAAATTAAGAATTTCTATATATGGTTTGACCAAATTGGTTTCCATTTACTTTCTTTATTTAGAACCCACTGAAGGCACTATGAAATGAAAACCCAAATCTTGGTCAATTGTTTAATTTTTGGATATGATGTTTATTTTGTTAATTCGTGTCATCCTGCTTCGTTTTGGATCATTTCAATTCCCTGAAGTATCCTAAATGACAATTATTTCTAATTTGGACCCCTTGAAGGGTGTTTGGCAAATGAAAACATATATATATATATATATATATATATGTTTTCATTT
>JAJIYU010014212.1:0-13388 GCA_030144865.1 Tinospora cordifolia
ACCATTTGCACCCAAAATTTCTTAAAATCCTTGAAATTAATTTATTTGACTTATTTTATTTATTTTCCTCAAATTAATTATTATTTGACAAAATTTTGGGGTATTACAGTTGCATATTTGACCAAAATAGGTTTTTAATCCCTTGACATTCATCATTAAAATACTCCTATTCTGGGATGAAATGACAATTCATCTTGTCACATTCCATTAGAAATGAGGATCACATGTCCACATTCCAACCATTTTAAAACACATTCACACTTAGTGGTGTTACTCATATACACTAAGTAATAGCATCACTAAGACTATTATGATGGTACGTGGTTGTTATCTTCACTTTTTCATATATAATTTCTAAATATGAAACAAGATCATAATAATTAATATAAGAATTTAAATAATCAAGAGAATATAGAAACATACATGGCATGCTTAAAAACTCAAAAATAAGCCTAAGCATGGTTTCTAAGCATGTTATGCTATCATGTATGAATTAAAATAAGAAAACATGTTAAATTGGAAATAAAACTTAATCAAACATGCTTCAAACTGAAATATAAACATACTAAAATCTAAAAACAAACATGAATATACTAAATACTTGAAGTAGTAAAGAAGGAGTTCTAGAAATCTCCTTCACTTTAATTTGAGTTTCTTTGAAGAATTCGACAGAGGTTCCCCTTATCCACTGCTTTTAGAACTTCAAGAACTTCCAATTTCCAACAAAAATACTTCAACAACTCTCTAAAACACTAAAAATAAGAACTTCTCACGTAAGAAAGAAAAGAGAGTGAGTAGAGGTGCCAAGAAGAAGGCAAGAACAAGCAAAGAGGGAAGTGTCAACTCTTTGCTTTGGGATGAGATGAATGTGAGCAAGAGGGGGTATTTATAGGTGTTCATGAGCACAAGGGGGCATCTAGGTAGCTAGGGAAGCTCACTGCACTTAGGCATGTTTCTAAATTCATAAGGGGATGGTTTGGGTGAGAAAAACCAGTGTGCTCATGGTTGGCAAGTGGGACCACTAAGGTTTCTAATCAAAGTGTGAGCAAAATCTTTGAACCTTATTTGTTTCTTTTATGTGTGTAAACACAATTAAAGGTTTAGAATATATTCTAATCTCTCTTGGACGTCCTCTATTAGTAGGAAAACATTCTAATATATTGTGATTCATAAAATCAAATAAGCTTATAATATGAGCACACAAAAATAAAGCTTTGAAACATTTCTTATTTCCCTTGAATTTTCTCCCTTTTTGTCTCCACACGTGAGCATGAAGCAAGTTTCTATTTTTTGATTTTTTTCTAGGTGAAGGAATCTTTCTATATCTCTTTAAATTAGCCACTTTCATTAAACTTCTATCTTGGGTTTGTCAGATGTATGCCCACACACACACTTATGAGACATTTTATATGTAACCTTAGTATACATGATCATTTATCTTGGTACATGGAATCATTCTTCATGGTTTCTATAGGCGTGGGCATACTTGATCATTTAATTGGCACATGGGATCGTTCTTCATGGTTTCAAATAATGGACACGTCCCCTGGAGCTTGGGATAGGGTAGGGTGCACATGATCATGGTGTTCCACCCATGTGACTTGCACATGTTAGGTGTAGCCATGACTTTATGAGTTCACAAAAATTAAATAAAAATTAATATCTCCTTATTTACATGAAAATATGATTTATATTCTATAGTTTTTGAATCATATGAACCTAATGCACATTTTAAGGTATGGTTTGGTCGAAAGTAATTTTTTCACAAAAACTTTCCTTATTTAAGACCCACTAAGGTCATTAGGCAAATGAAAATCCAAATCTTAGCCAATTGTTCTGATTTTCGGATATGTCATTCATTTTGTTAGTTCATGTCATTTCGTTTCGTTTCAAGTCATTTTGATCCCCCAAAGTATCCTAAATGACAATTCTTTCTGATTTGGACACCTGGAAGGGCGTTTGGCAAATGAAAATCTTAACCTTAACCAATTGTTCTAATTTTTTGATATGTTGTCTCCTTAGTTGGTTCATGTCATCTTAAAGGTCACTAAATGAGACTTTCGAAAACATACCAAATATAGAACTAATATGAGCCTCATTTCATTTTGCACCCAATTTCACTAAATTGATCTTGAATTTTATTTAATTAAGTATAGAGAATTTAGGATATTACAATATCATTTCGATAAAATTTGGGTAAAAAATGAAATTGAGTCCATTTCAGGGGCAAATTTAGTGGGTCCAAAATCCTCATTTAGTGACCCTTAGGACCTTAGAATGACCTAAAATTTCATGAGATGACATGAACAAATCAACTAGACAACATATCCAAAAATCAGCTCAATTGGCCAAGAATTGGATTTTCATTTGCCTAATACCCTTCAGTGGAGTCTAAATTAGGAAAGTAAATAAAATGAAATCACCCTAGTCAAAAAATGGTTTAGAAATATGTATTAGTCTATTATGAACACAAAATATAGATTAAAGTCCTAAATTCTTATTATATAAGGAGATATGAATTTTTATTAAATTCATATAGACCCATGAATGCATGACCACCCACATATGATCAAGTGCACCCATAGTCCATACACCCCAAAATCGGTCCATGTGTGTGTGTATGAGTTTGCACACATGTGAAGGAACCCAATTAGAAGTTTCTAAAGTTTAATCCATGCTCATGAGGGGAACACTAGCTGTCAAACATAAAGAAGAAACCAAGGAAACAAGAATAATAAAGTTTTCTAAACTTAAAAATACACTATCATGGCGCCAACCATGTAAATTACAATCATATCCTTGAACACTAAACCCTAGCCATCATATGCAAACCATCCCCTTGATTTTGAAATGTTTTCATGTTGCCCTAACTTCCTACGATGCCCCATTGTGCTCTTGAAAAATCTATATAAACCCCATCTTGTGCACACTTATTCTTCATCCCAAAGTAAAGAGTTAACACTTCCCTCTTTGCTTGTTCTAGCCCTCTTTTTGGCAACATCTTCTCACCTTCTTATGTTCTTGAGTGATTTTTAGAGAGAAGTTAGGATTTTAGATTTCTTTTACATTCTTGAAGTTGTTGGTTTGCTTGAAGTGCACAGAAGAAGGGAACCTCTATCGGATTTTCTACAAACAAGCAACTAAGGTGGATGAGATTTCCTACTCTTCTACTTTACTAGTTTAAGTTTCTAGCATGTTTATTTTCAGTCTCCTACATATTTGATCATGATTTAGATTTCGATTATCATGTATGCATGTTTTAAGTATTCATGACACCATGCCATACCTAGTTTTAATGCTTAGCTTTAATTTGAATTGTGAAGCATGCTATGCATTATTTTCATGCTTTTTGAATGTTTTATTTTTTAATTTTACTATTCTGATTTTGGATTCATGAATATATAAGAATTAAGTTTAAGACTTTGAAGTTTATGAACTATGTACCATCATAGTAATTTAAGTGATGTTGTAGGTGTTCTTTACATATATTAAGTGTATATGGGGCTCATCACTATGTGTGGATGGGTATAACCCAAAATACTTGGAATGTGGATATAAGATCCTTATTCCAATAGAATATGACAAGATGAATTGTTTTTCCATCCAAAAGTGGAGTGTTTTGATTAGAACATCAAAGGAATAGAACCCATTTTAGTTTTAATGTCAACAATAACCAAAGATGTTTGAATTGCTTAATTGTTTATAAGTGTTTGAATTTGGATGTGATTTTGATTTGAGTTAGTAATGTAGTTGATTATGGAATGATCCATTGGGCTATGTGTTCACCCCTTCACCTCTTATTTTTCAGGAAATTGAATCATGAAGACTACTGAGTATTTGATAGGATTTTAAATTTGAAAAATTTATATGTAAGGGTATGTTGTCCAAGTTTTGATTATTAAGACTTCCGCGGAATTTAATTTTTAATTTGAAATATGTACTCTTTTCTTATTTGAAAATTCAAGTATATACTTCTTTGTTATAAAGATTAAAAATTTTCCTTTATCTCCCATGTAATAGTCTTATTTAATTAAAGTTAAATTTTTTGGGTTGTGTGCTCATGACGAATTAATAAGACTTGAGATAATTGAAATAGAATGTGTTGCAAGTTGTGTACTTGTAAAAGTAACATGATCTGACCCACCTTGTGATTAGCTAAACAATCAAGTTTCAGGGTTGGGGTGTTACAAGTGTGGTATCAGAGCTGCTTTGTGTGTGATGAAGGTGTGAGTCCTAAGGGTAGGACTACTCCAAGTGGGGTGGATTGTAATATCCCACATTGGTCCGACTATAAAGTGATGTCTGGGCTAAATGAGCAATTGCGAGCCTTATTAGGTCGAATGCTTTTAGGAGACTCAAGTTCGAGTCTTGCCAAGAACAAAACCCTACACCTAGTCAGTGGTAGCTAAGGTAGGGACAATATCAGTACATAGTAGGTCTAAGTTGTTACAGACTGCTTGTGTCTATTCTTCAAAGCCTATTCATACTCGAGATCTCGCTTGATTAGCTATGCTCTAACCACGATTTTCTTAAGAGTGGTCAATCTCATAGGATGATGATATTTTGTACTTCTACCTTTAGTCAATTGGCAAACCTATCTTCCTTAAACTGCTCTTCCCTTGTCAATTTTGGTGTAAATCTAGGTAGCGAAGTGAACTTCTGCTCATACTTGTCATTATCTTTTGTGTTAGTCGAATGAACTCCAACTGTAACTGCTTCATCTTTGCTATAGAGAAAAGTTTAAATAAAATAGAGTCTTAAACTACTCCCATGTCATAAAGGATACATCTATAGCGGGATCATTCATAACCATCTCCCTCCAATGATAGGCAAATGCCACAAATTGGTGCACCACTAATGCAACTCTCCTAGGGCCAGTTGCCCCTAAGACATTCAAATGTTTGTTCATCTCAATAAACCACTTATCCACTGCCATGTGATTAGTCATACCCTCAAAAGTACTAGGTCACAACTTTAGGAATTCCATCAATAGGTTCTTTTATTCTATGTCATCCACAATCAGTCAGTTCGGCACCATTTGACTGTTAGGCAGCGGCGTGTGATGAACTTGGGGATGAGGCTATGGTTATACTCGTAGTTGGTTCTGAATTTGTGATAGATTTCTCATGAATTGTTCCACTACTTGCTAAGTGAATTCAGCTAACATATCTGTAGTCACCCCCGTCCTAGCTGAAGCTATTGCAACTGGCACTCCATTTTTCCTCTACCCTGACTCATCGGTATTTTCATCGCTTGTGCCATTAGCATTTGTTCTTGCAATTATTTAGAAGCCAAAAACCATTTAGTATCCCATAAATCAACATAATATCAGAAAAGAAAAATCTCAGTACATATAGGGAGCATCATGACTCTATCTCCATTCAATCTAGGTTATATGAACACCTTTATCTCAAAGTTTGGATATTAAATGCTTTTTCAACTTGCAATAATTGCCATCTTTCATATCTCTACTAATAGTTTATGATCCTTATTACACTCAAATAATTTTGCAAATATCTCAATGACTAAGGCTTCCCAAGTCCTACTATACTTAACCATCCTATACCAGCCAAGCATAGGAAAACACGTTTTTCAAAAGTCACCGACCATTCACCAGCCATGGCTTGTCAATCTCCAAGTCCTAGATTCCTTCACATCCTTATTTCTAGTACATCCCATACCATACAGAAACCAGAGGTAGAGAAGATCATCCTGACCTTGTGTCATAACCAAACAAGTGTTTCATTATTCACACATTTTCAATTTCTAACCCATGTCCTAAAAGTTTTTATTTATGATCCATTGTGCCTTCTTAGCGACACCCAAATCTTTACCTATGGTCTCTTTTTCTAGACCTAAGGTCCCAATACTTGGCTGAGTGGTTCCTCCGTTGAACCAATAACCATCATCAATTTTAGCTAACATTATTGGCATCTGAATACACATCTAGCCTAGCAATCTATAATCTATGCTCTCATCTCGCCCCTAGCATCTACAACCTAGGCTCTAAAACAAATTTTGTGACACCCAATTCTCAGTCCTTTGTTTCTGTCATATTGGCGTCATGCGTAGAGAGGCTCACCCACAAATCATTAAATATATCATCGAGACACTAACATGTCAACCACCAAGAATTAGGATGTTACTAATTCAATCATTTGACATATCTCATCTACATCATAATCATATGTAAATAATACATCAGTCTCCTGGACACACCAAGAGACATTAACAGGAGATTATTCAAAAGAACATCCAACCATAAGACTAGATGATTAAACCAAAGAAGAGAGATACAATGTTTTTAAGTAATAGTCCAACACTAGGTCCATGTGGCACAATACCAACTCTTAAAGACATTAAGAGAAAACCAACAAAAAGGGGTCATTTGCCTAGTTCGACTAATGTTCATAAACAAAAATAAAGCAAGTCAAATCATAACGTTCCATTGCAGTCTGTGAATATTTAAACAACACCCAACTGTATTGTAACTTGAACTGTCTTAAAGATCACCCAAAATGAAAATGTGGGGTGAGCTCAAGAGCTTAGTGGATCATACAATGTACATCCATAGTATTATTGTAACACCCCAAGCCCACCATGACGATATTGTCCCCACCTTGGCCACAACTGACTGGGTGCAGGGTTTTGTCTTTGGTAAGACTTGAACCCAAGCCTCTCAAAATGCATGGACACAATAAGACACCCCCGAATGCACATTTAGCCCAGGCATCACTTTGAAGTAGGATTGATGTGGGATATTACAATCCAACCTCCTTGGAAGGAGTCCTATCCTCAGGACTCACACCTTCGTCACACACAAAGCGACTTTAATGCCATTTGTAAAACCTTGGGCCCATCATGACAATATTGTCCCCATCTTGGCCACCATTGACTATGTGCATGGTTTTGTCCTTGGTGAGACTCAAACGTGAGCTTCCCAAAATGCGTTGGCAAAATGAGACACCCCCGAATGCACATTTAGCCTAGGCATCACTCTGAAGTCGGACCGATGTGGGTCAATACAATTATTCAGGTCAAAATATCAAACATGCAAACACTTGACATACATTAGGCATTTCAAACATTCAATTGTTCAACAATTGTTAATTAGATTGAAATATTAAGTCTTGGTGTTCTCTCACCATTATCATCATATCATAAGGAGAAAAAGGAAAAGGCACAAGTGCCAGATTTCAATGGGATATAGGAGCAAACCATCACCCAACCCAAGAGCTAGGGTTTCACCCATCGCTCCATCACCAAGAACTAAGGTCTCACCCATTGTTCTATCATCGGGAGCAATGGACTAACCATTGTTCCAATTGTGACAAAACCCACAGTGATCCTCCTTGGATCACTACGTTTGTACGTGGTTCGAATCTTAATTTAATTGAGTTTAGTTCCATACATTGATTCATTTTCATCATGCTTATCATCTCATAATTGAACATATATCACCGTACATGTAAATCAAGTATGCTAATCATCTCATGAACAATAAGATATAATCATGTAATCACACATTGTGAAAATGGGTAGACAACAAGTAGAAAGACACTCATCATGTTATATAGCATGTATACACGCGTTAGAAATCATAGCTTCAAGTCAATGTTCATGTACACCCAAACATGCTCCTATGCATTTAAATATTGTAAACAACAATCATGTTCAACATTTGAAACTAACATAAGACTAGGGAGCATGGTAATCATCCCCACTTGTCTAATAAGTTACCTTGGGTCCTTGATTGTACTTGTGTTAGCCTTCGATCTTCAACGTTTAAGATTTAACATAAATATTATTCGAGTTTCAAATATTATTAATGTGTTTAAATCACAATGCAATGATTTCTTAGTCGTGGTGTGTGTGTCATGCAAAATGAACCAAAATAGATAGGCAACAATGTATTTTCTATAATTGGAATGTGTCGGTGAGGGCAAGGAGAAGCTGACACATGACTGCGATAATGTGATAAGCTACAATGCATTACCATCATTCATACCTTAGTAGTCACGTATTGCACTCTGTTTGTGCATTTCTCGTTTTTCTTGTGCATGATAATATAATACCTTGAACTCTAATATCAAAACATGAATCAAAATGATTAGCAGAACATTATACCTTGTATTCACTCATTGCTCCCCTCGCTTACCTTGGAAGAATGCCTTCAAATACTTTCTGTGCACTATTAGGTGAAGAGAAACATTCACAACTCAAACAATGATAGGGTAACAACATATGATATTGATTTCGAATGAAACTAACGGGTTACCTTGTTTGCACACGTCCAAGAAAGTGTAGTAGTCCAACCCTATCCAATCTTGTGTTGTTCCTCTCCTAATAGTGGTTGTGGGATCGTCAAGAGATGGTCGAATGGTATAGTTTTAGACCTAGAATGTGTGTGGAATGAGGAGGAATGTTGCAAAAGTCACTTGGAAAATGAATGTTAGGGTTCCCCAGACAGATATTCCATTTTTGAGTTTTAGTCACAGTACCGTAGTATCGAGTCCTAATATCATGATATTGGACCTGTTTCTAATCGCAGTATTGCGTTTTGGCAATGCAGTACCACATCTTTGCTCAAATTCTATAGTTTTAATTGCAGTACTGCGATACCTTGACCCAATACCGTGGTACCCACGCGAAAATCTCTTTTCGCGTATTGGTTTTGGATACTGCGGTAATCGAATGGTTTTCTCCTTGTTTTAGGGTATTATAGCTTGTAACCCTGCATTCCATTGATATGAAACTTTTGGATGTTTAGGAGCTTGGGAGGCCTCGGTCATTGGAACATGTGCAAAATTGTTTGGGTGTAATAGTAATCCCTTATGGATGCTTTGATTGACAGTGATGTTGATATGTGACTTTGAACCTTGAGAAAAAGAACAAAAGCTTAAGGTTCCACTATGTTAATATTTTGTATGATTCCTTGAGGTTATTATATGTTAATGTATAAATATGTATGTGTGTATGTGTGTGTGTGTGATACCCCAAACAATGCTAATCCCACTTGTATTGAGAAAAAAAGAGACATTGTAGGACTGCGGTCCCCAAATTGGGAGCGCAGTCTTGCGTCAATTGGGTGGATGTAACACCCCGACCCTGAAACTTTCAATTGGACTTAGCCACTTTATTCTTAGTGGACATTTCCATAGGGTGAACCGGGTCCTATGCTACATTTATTCTAACTTTTATTCTAACTTTTATTGAACCTTTCATGAGTGCCTCACCCAATTTGATCAATTTTAAATTCAATAAGGAATTACAAGTAGAAGAAAGAGTATTTCTGACTCTTTATTTATTAAAGAAAATAAAGAAGTACATTATTAAATTCATAATCAAGAGTACATAAATCAAAATTTTAAAATAAAAATTCAACGGAAGTCTTATTTAAAATTGGGTGACATGCCCTTACATTAAAAAGGAAACTTTCAAAAAATAGAAACTTTCTAAATATAACTACTATCGGATTTTCATAGTCTTCATGATTCAATTTCTTGAAAATTAAAGAGGAGGGGTGAGCAGATAACCCAAGGGATCATCCATCAAACAACTAGCTTATTAAGTGATTCATACACATCCAAATTCACACACTTTCAAACATTAAGTGATTCATACACCAAAGTGGTTCAACTTGACGTTATGACTGAAAGGGGTTCTACTCTCTTGATATTCTTAATTTAGATATCCCTGTTTAGGATAGAAAGACATTTCTTTGTTACTTTCCATTGGATGCCACATACCAAATATCCCTTAGTTGTACTTTACAACCACATTCTCCATGTATGTGTTAAGAATACTCGTAGCACCCATACGGGTAACTATGATAGTATGTGGTTCTTATCTTCACTTTTTCATGTTTAAATCACATAATCATGGAACAAAATTCAGAATATAAATCTCAAAATTTTAAATAACCAAGAAAGCATGGAAACATCTTATGGCATGCTTAAAACTTTAAAATAAATCCTAAATATGGATTCTAAACATGACACGCTCTTATGAGTGATTAGAACATAAAAACATACTAAATAGAAAATAAAACATGATTAAACACACTAACAACTTATATTAAACATGCTGAAATCTAAACTAAACATGCATGAACATGCTAGGAATTTAAAATAAGAAGATAGTGGTCTAGAAATCCCCTCCAACTTAATAGTGGTTCTTTCCCCAAAAATTCAGCAATGTTCCCAACGTCTAGCACTTTCAAACACCAGCAAAAATCACTTCAAACCACTCTCTAAAGCACTGAAATTAGAACTTCTCACACAAGAGAGAAAATAGAAATGAGAAGAGGTGTCAAGAAGATGGCAAGAACAAATAAAGGGCGAAGTGTCAACTCTTTACTTTGGAATGAGAGGAATGTGAGCAAGAGGGGGTTTATATAGATTTTTAGTGAGCATAAGGGGATGTCTTGGGTATTCTAGGTCAGCTCACAAAGTTTGGGCAAGTTTTCAAATACACAAGGGGACAACTTGGCAAGTGTGTTCATGGTTCCAGGTGAGACCACTATGGCTTTCTATTCATGTGTGAGCATATATGTGTTTTCTTATTTAAGTCTGATAATAAAATCAGATTTAGAATGGTTCCTATATCAGTTAGGGCATCCTCTTTGAAGAGATTTTGTGAGCATATATAATTTAGTAAGTGTACATGTGAGCATATCTTGGAATTTTTCCTCTTTTTGGCATCATAAGGGGGCATAAATGAGAGCAAGGAATCTTTTCTTATCTTTGTGAGTGTATATTTTAATAGAAAATTTTACTATTTTCTTTTATGCACATGATTTAGATAATGAGATTATTTGCTAATTTTGTTTCCTTTATTCTTTTAAGTGTCACACATACGCAACTTGCTAATTGAGTTCATTTACTTGTGTGCCATGTGTGTATAGTACATGGAAAATTTCTTATTCCTTCCTTGGACGTCCAGCATGGTTGATTAGTGTGTACATGATCTATATTTGATGGACATATGATCATGGTTCCAAACTTCCAATCTAGGCTCTTGATTCAACATGATATACCATTCTTAATTGAGCTCATGGAAACTTTTATTTTCTTTCTTTTGTGTTGTCATGCATATAGGAAACTTTTTTATATCTATTTAAATCATCAAATCATCACAAATAGGCATGGAACCACTCTTCACGGTTTCCAAGCAATGCATTATGTCTCATATAATTGGGTAGGGTGAGGGTGTACATGATTATGATGTTCCACCCATGTGACTTGTGCATGCTTAGGGTGGTCATGCATTCATGGATTTACAAAAATCAAATAAAAATTAATATCTCCTTATTTACAAGGAATTTTGGTTTTTAACCTATAATTTTGGAATCACATGAACTTAATGAAAATTTTAAGCTATAGTTTGGCCCAAAGTAATTTTTCTTTCGCATACCTTTTTTTATTTAGAATCCATTGAAATCACTAGACAAATGAAAATCCTAATTTTGTCCAATGATCTTGATTTTTGGATATGCCATTTATTTTGTTAGTTCATGTCGTCTTGTTTCATTTCGGGTCATTTTGATTTTCCAAAGTGCCCTTATTCTCAATTCTTTCCTATTTTGGACTCCTTGAAGGGTGTTTGACAAATGAAAACCTTAATCTTGACAAATTAAGCTGCTTTTCAGATATGTTGTTCAATTGGTCAGTTCAAGTCACTTTGCTTCATTTCAAGTTGTTTTGGATCCCTAAAGGTTACTAAATAAAACTTTTAGAACCTACCAAATTTAGCCCTAAAATGAGTCTGGTTTCATTTTGTACCAAAATTTCACTAAATAAATATAAATTTCATTTAATTGAGTACAGAGTTTTTAGGGTCTAATACCCCAGAATTTTGTCAAATAATTTAAAATAAATAAAATAAGTTAAATAAATTAATTTCAAAGATTTTGGATGCAAATTATGGGTTGGCACATGAAAAATAAAATATATTAGAGATATAATAAAAAAATCAGGCAAATAAGACCTTAATTTGATAATTAAATGAAAATGTAGTGTACATGTGTTTCTTAAAAATAAATAAAGCATTATATAAATATTAATTTATAATTACATAAAGTATTATCTAAAAATGAAATATGAAATAAATAAAAATTCATGGAAATGGTAAATATGGATTATTTAATTAAAGATATTAAAGAAATAGGAAAATATTTAATAAATACAATCTTAAATAAATTAGAAAGGAAAAAATATTAGCAAATCATCAAAATAGAAGAGAATACACCAGAAGATCAAGTTTCTATCAATTAAGAAGTGTCTAATTAACAATTTTTGGATAATAGCAACCTTAAAAATCAAATTTGGTAATTAGAAACTGCATCTAACGGTCCAAAACGAATCTGCAAAATCCAACGAATGAAATTAAAGCCCAAAACAGCGCCCAGGAGCACTGAATCAATGAGATCCAACGGCCCAGAAACGATCAAGCTGATCTAATGGCTTAGATGCGTTTCATCTGATTACAGATGACACTACACTCGAGGTTCATCGTGCAGCCTGGATCAGTGATCAAGATCGAATGCGGTGCTCGAGATCCATCCAACGGCGCAGATCAAAGCCGCAGGAATCAATCGCGAACGGATGCTTCGATCGAGGAAATCGGACGGCCAGAAACAATCAGGGACGATCGGACGATAAGGATGAGTTTCATTCATCGCAAAACGCGTGTCTCGAGGACGATCCGAGCGTCTAGAACAAATTCGTTAATCCGAGATCGCAAACTAACACTGCACTCGAGGAAATCAGACCATCCAAATTTACGTTCTTCTAATGATCAAGGATCCAACACCATTCTTGAGGATTATCGAACAGCCCAGATGCGATCCGCCCAATCCGAATACGTATACGTGATACGAGGATGATTCGACGGCCCCGATACGAAGATCCGAGATTATTATCCAAAAAATTCAAAAAAATCGACTAAACACTCCAAAAATCCGAAAATCAGTTTCTAAATTCCCAAAAATTTTCAAAACATTTCTTGCTAATCTCCTATGCTTGGGGGCACGAAATTTTTAAGAATTGGCAAGTTTTCCACAAGATGACACCCAAACATGCCATTCTCCACTCTTTTAAACTCTATAAAAACACCATTCATGCTCACAATTCATCTCATCCCAAGAAATAAGAGTTGAATTGTCATCTTGTTCTCTAAGCCCTCTTCTTGGCTCCCCTTCTCACTTTCTTTTCCCCTCTTGTGTGTAAGAAGTTCATTGGGTTGGGAATTGGTTTTGGGTGATTCTCTTGGTGTTAGAGCTTTGAGAGCCATTGCTTCAACTTTGGGGAGAAAGCAACACAAGGTGGAAGTGATTTCTCTTACACCCTTTTTCTTATTCAAAGTTCTAGCATGTTCATTGGTTGTTT
>JAJIYU010014213.1:0-13345 GCA_030144865.1 Tinospora cordifolia
TCAGGACAATGATTTTGACGATAAGAGTAGCCCAACTTCTAGACATAGAATAAAACAAGCCGAGGATGAGATGTTGTCAAAATCTAAAATTGGAACTCAAGTTCATGAAGAGCTTCAGCACTCTACTGGTAAAGTAGGTTTTGTAAAGACTCATACACTTGATGAATATGTTTCTGAATCGGAGAGTGAAGAAGAAGCACATAACTCTGGAAAAGTTCACCCAGAAGAAGTCAGAGAAGAGAAGAACAAGGAAGGGTTGACAAGATCACTGTCTGGTTCGAGCTCAAATTCCGACAAGGATTCACAGGAGATTAGAATGTCTTCATATGAACAGAAGCAGAATGAGATATTGGAGAAGATTGCTTTTGATGAGAGTGAAGACGAGATGCAAAGTGAAGGTAGAGAGATTCCATGGCCAATCAAACATGTATTTGAAACCGATGTGAAATATAGTAAGGAAGCAAATGAATTCTCAAAAATCAAGCAAACTAATATTAGTACAGACTCTGAAGATGAGGGCCCTCGACCTCGATTGAACATAGAGAGGAAGCCCATTTCTGTCAGGACCAGACTAAGAAGGAGGTAGCAATGAGTTATAAGTGATAAGACATCTAAGTCTATCCAACATGGTATGACCTGTGGATGCAGCTATACTTCCAATTCCTTTTAATTTTGTTTGTTCTTTATTTTGTTCATTTTTTGTGTTCAGTTTCCCTTGTTGTAATGTATGAAATTAAAACTTGCCTGATCGTTTTTGGCTTACAAGATACCAATAAGAGTGAGTTTTCAAAATTTACATATGAATTTACAACATGAAAAGATAGATAAAACAAAATCAGGTGTTTGGTAACTAATGCGAGAGACAAATGTAAGATTAAGAAATATCATGCTCATTTTATATCATTCAGAATTTCCAACAATAGAAGGTGATTTAGTCACATATTTTTTATAGCATAACAGAGAACTGAAATGCATCCAATTCACAAAGTATGCACAAGAAGGAAGTTGAAGATGACAGCAGGAATTGAAGCATGGAGATGGGAGAAAAGAGAGAAACTTTAGTGTAAATTAAAATTGAGAGACCATACTTTGTAAATGAGGAGAGAAGGTGCTGGGAAACTGATAAACTAAGTACGTCGCACATGTACTACAACAACAAAAAGGGAAGTTAAAGAGAATGAAAATAGGTAATTATTTTACAAGATCTAGAATTATAATCTTATGTCAAGATCTTTGGGCTTTAGAAGAAAGGTAATTAAGGCATGCAAAGATTTCTTTAGGCCAACAATCAAATTAGCCTTCAAATGCAAAGGTGGGAGAGAGCTTACTGCAAGACCTACTAGTTGAGTAGGGATAAAAGTCAGCTTTAGTAATTTTATGGTGTCGAGTGGAAGGAACATTGCTCAACGGATTAAAGTTAATTTAAAGATAACAAGCCAATCTTTTCTAAAAGCATCTCCAACCTGCATCCCACCACTCGAGCAGGGAGCTATAGTGTGTTGCTATATATATATATATATAAGAAAACAAAATAATATTAATAATTTGCAAAATTGCGAATTCACCGAATTGCAAATTCGCCTTGCGAATTGAAAAAAAAAATAAAAAAATTTGAAAAACGAAAAAAATCGAGAAAAATACAAAAAAAAAGCCCAAAACACCCTAGAAGCTCTAGAAAAAAAAATCTTAATCTCAAACCCAAAACCCTTGGCCACCATAATCGAGAATAAATGGAAGGTTTCCATTTCAAAAATGTTAAAAATTTACGAATCCACCCCGATGAGACTCTATATAAAATCCTTCCCACCTCTAATTTCATTCATCCTAGATCAAGAGCTGATAAAACCCCTCTTGCTCTGTCTTTGCCTCTTTGGCACCTAGTATTTTTCTTCTTTCTTGAGTTTTTCTAAATAGCCAGTGGAGTAATAGCAATAGAGTGTTGCACAGATCTAATGTAAGCAAGGGAAAAGATTTGAGAGGAGCTCAAAAAATTTAGAAGAAAGCGATCCTGAGGTAAAATGACTACCACTTTTTACTTTATTATTTTAATTCAAATAAAGCTTGCTTGGATGTTTTACTTTGATCTTGTATATATGTCATATAGAATATGCATGCTTAGGTTTATAATGCATGATTTATGATGCATTGTTACCATGTTTATATGTTTAAATACTGTAAAAATATTTAAATGATATGTTTTTACATTTAATATAAGATTAAATAAAGATCTTAACCATGTATCGACATGGGGGTGGTTGTTCATCATGAGCATTCCAATCAAGGATTGTGAGGCAATACAAGGTTCAAAGTTGATCCTACCTCAACTCTGTGGGTCTGAGTTCAGTATAGTAGTTTTTTCCCTAAGGATTAGAATGTTGGTGGGTATCCTTTCGGTCTTTAATGACAATTAAAATAATTTACTACTTGAATAATTTAATTTTTGAAAAGCGGTTGCTATGCATGTTTTATTTTGTCAAAATAATAATTTAAATATTTGGTATTATCCACTAGGCTTTTTAGCTCACTCCTCTTTTTTTAACATTTCAGAAAATTAAATATCAAGACTATCTAAGAGTTGTTTAAGTCATTTTCTTAGGAATTTTATTTAATTGTAGGGCATGTTGGCCCAAATCATTTTATTTCATTGTAATAAAGATCGAACTATTACATTTGAATTTTTGAATAAATAAATGACAAATGATTTATTTTATGGTATGGTGTTATCAACTTTCATGAATTATATTGTGCATAGACTAATATACATAGGGAGTCTCTTGGATTTGAGACTTAAAAAAAGAAAAAGGTTAATGTAGCACGGGCCCGCCTCCTAGGCAGCCCAAAAATATTAAAAAAAATATCGTTGGATGATGTGGGCCCGGGCATGGGAGGCGAGATGTTACAAAGGTGGTATCAGAGCCTAGGTTGTAGATGTCTTGGGCAAGGATTAGAAAAAATTGACTGATTAGGTAAGACCGTTAGGTTGAATTAATTTAGAAAGCGCTCCCTCAAGTTTTGGAAATTAAAATTGTTTTGAAAAATTATTTTTCAAAGAGAAATATATGTTTTTTGATTATTTTGTTTGGATACAAAGATTACGAGTTGAGCTGATAGTGGGTAAGTCTTGTCTTGAGTAAAGCTAAACATTGAAAGGGAGACAAACTATCCCGTTCTAGAAAGCGCAATTGCTAAGTAGACTTCGATCTTATTGCTCAATTTAGAGTTGTTCCACCAGCTCATAACAAGTAGTCGGAGTTGAAAAACACACTTATTTTCTACAAACAAAAAACTAGGAAGTGGTAATTAAGGGCAAAAAACTTACTATAGTTCAAAGTAGATGCCAAAGGTGGTATCGAGAATAGATGAAGGTTGTTGGAAGAACCTTTCAACCAGGATTTGAGATCCTAGGTCTAGAGAAGAAACCTTAGGTAGGGACTTAGGTATTGCCAAGGATGGCACAATGGATCATGAATAGAATGTTAAGGTATAGGCTAGAGAATGAAAACGTATGGAAACAAAACAATTTTGTGGTCAGGACACGAGATCGAGAGGATCCTGTATCTCTAGTTTCTATGTGATATGGAACACATAAGAATTCAGAGGTATGGAGGAATCCTAGACTTGGAGAATGACAGACCATGCTTGGTGAATGATCAGTGATTCTGGAAGAACTTGTTCCCTATGTTTGGGTGGAGTGAGACAGTCAAGTGTAATGGGGCTTGGGAAGCCTTAGTTGTGGAGACATTTGCAAAATTGATTGGGCGTAGTAAAATCTCTAAGTGGAAGCCTATGTCAAAGGGCAAGGGTGGAATGGGACACACAAACTTGGAGGCATAGGCAGAAGCTTAGAATTTTGTTATGCTAGTGTGAACTTGCACTATTGAATGATTGAATGTATGATGTTCTTATGGCTTAAATATGCACGGAACCAAATATTTTACCCAAAAACAACAAAACTTAGAAGAATAAACCAATAGGCCACAAAGCAATTCGAGAACCCAGGGACGTGAACCTAGAGTTGTGATAGTGCGTATGAAACGAAAATTGCAAAAATGAGTACTAAATCGACTTAATTTGTAGATAATGGCCAGACTCAGAAGATACGCTACCAGAGCTACCACATTTGACGAGACTAACTCCCGAGGGCAAGAAACACTGAATAACGTGGCTAAAAGCCAGATGGAGAATATGCTGATAGAGGTTACAAGAAGGGTCATGGAACAGATCATGAGGACACTACCTCAAATGATACCTCAGGTGGCACTGCAGCCGTAGGTACAAGAACCTATTCTGGTCCAGCAGCTAGTTCTAGTACCAGTACCCGAGGTCCTAGCTCATTAGGGGGTACAAGAAAATCTGGAAGACAGTGAGCATAGAAAAAAATTGTTGGAGTTAAAGAAACTTCAACCATCACATTTTGGTGGTACTGCTGACACACTTAATAGTTGACTATTGGTACCAAGAGTTGGAGAAACACCTAGATGTATTAAAAGTAACAAATCCTATTAGAGTGGCGCTAGCTACCCATCAATTCAAGAGACCAACTAGAAGCTAGTGGCAGATGTTGAAGGCTGACCCAAACACCAATTTAAGAGGGATGAACTAGGAAGAGTTCAAGGAGATATTTTACAAAAAATTCTTCCCTAAAGGGATATGATGGTGGTCCAATATGAAGCCAAATTTACTGAATTGGTCAAGTTTTCACTTGAGCTAATTAGGGAGGAGAAGATGAAGGTTAACTGCTTCACTCAGGGTCTTAAGATCAAGATCCAAAATATAATAAGGATGTTAGGCCCGAAGACGTATAGAGAAGTCGTAGAGAAGGCGTTGACCTTAGAATAAGAATTGGACTTCAAACAGAGGTTAAGGAACAAGAATAAGAGGTTAGGAAATAGCAAAGATCATCAAGAACCTCAATAGAGGCAGAACACCCATCAACAAAATGATGGATGTAGGGCACCCCAGGCCTTATAACAAACAAGGTCAAACAAAAGTGAATGGAAGGAGCAGGCAAGACAACAAAGATTGTGTTATTATTGCAACCAACCAGGGCACCTGACAAAGTTCTATCCTGCCAAAGTCCAACCCCCTCAACAACAACAACAACATTAGAGACGAGGACAGAATGAACGTCTTCAACAACAACAACCCTGACTAAATAATAACCAGGGGTAGAACCAAAACCAGGTTCATGGGCAGAACCTGGCTAGAATGTTGGCAATTGCTGAGGAACAAGTCCCCGGGTGAAAGGTACATTCTTGTTATTTAATGTCGCTGAGAAACTGTTGTTTGATTCAAGTGCTACAGAATCTTTTATTTTGGAAGAACTGGTTAATAGATTGCAATTAGTAACAAAGGCCTTACCTATAACTTTGAATGTATCCACACCCATAGGAACTATTATTACTTCAAAAAGAATATGTACATGTAATCTTAGATTTGGGGACAAGCTAATTTTAGCCAATCTCTGGGTACTCCCATTTTATAGGTACGATGTGATATTGGGAATGGACTGGATAGACCAGTATCAAACATTAATTGATGATCCCAAAAGAAAAGTGACAATAATGTTACCCTCAGGAGAAACCTTTAGAATCAATGGTGATATGCAGAGATTGCCTAGGAGCCCAATGATAGCCTTGTTGAACTACTTAAAACAAAAAGATGAACTCGAAAAACTCTTAGATGAAAACTCTACAGGACAAAAAGAGATCCAAAACCTAGAAGTGGTCTGAGACTATGAAGATGTGTTCCCTGCTGACTTGCCTAGAATACCACCAACTAGAGATCTAAAGTTCAAGATTGAACTTCACTCCAGAAGCAATCCCATAGCCATACCTCCCTACTGAATGACACCAATGGAACTAATCGAGATGAAGGCCCAACTAGATAAGCTCCGGGAAAAAGGATTCATCAAACGACGTAAAGCTCCTTAGGGAGCTCCAGTGTTGTTCATAAAAAAGAAGGACAGATCTATGAGACTCTGTGTCAACTATCAAAAGTTGAACCGGGTGATGATAAAGAACAAGTATCCCTTAAATAGGATCAACGAATTTTTTGATCAATTGAGAGGAGAAACTCATTTTTCAAAAATTGATCTTAAATCAGGCTATCATCAGTTGAGGATTTGTGAATCAAACATTCACAAAACTGCCTTTAGGACCTGATATGGACACTTCGAGTTTACAATGATGCCCTTTGGTTTAACCAATGCCCGACAACATTTATGGATTTGATGAACCGAATATTTAGGCAATACCTTGACCAATTTGTCGAAGTATTTGACGACATGAACATCTAGAACACTTGAGGATCGTGTTGAAAACACTCAGAAGACACCAACTGTATGCCAAGTACAACAAGTGTGAATTATGAATAAATGCGGTCAAATTTCTTGGTCATGTCATATCAGCGGAAGGTATCTCTATAGATCCTAAAAAGGTGGAAGCTGTCACAAATTGGAGACAACCTAAGATAATCGCAGAAATCAGGAGCTTCTTGGCTTAGCTGGATACTATAGAAGATTCATACAAAATTTTTTTCAAATTAGCGGAACCCATGACCAGACTGACAAGAAAAGAAGTTAAGTTCAATTGGGATGAGAAGTGTGAACAATTATTCCAAGCATTGAAGAGTAGATTGACTCCAGCCCCTATCTTAGTCATTCCAACTCATGGTATCACATATGTTCTATATACAGATGCTTCACATAATGGATTGAGAGTAGTCTTAATGCAAGAAGGAAAGGTTGTTGCCTATGCCTCACTACAACTAAAGATCCATGAGTGAAACTGTCCAACACATGACTTAAAACTAGCAGTCATAGTATTTGCCCTGAAGATATGGAGGCATTACCTGTATGGTGAGAGGTTCGACCTATTTTCAGATCACAAAAGTCTGAAATACATCTATACCCAGAAGGAATTAAACCTCAGGCAACGTAGGTGGATGAAATTCCTTAAAGACTATGACTTCCAGCTATACCATCCAGGAAAAGCTAATGTGGTAGCAGATGCCCTAAGTAGAAAATCTAGCAAGCATGATGGGAAAAAGGGCCAAACGTACCAACTAATCAAGGACTTTAAGCTGGGTGTAACCTTGAATGACGAACGAGCCTATCTTTACAACATAACTTTCCAGCCAGATCTTCTGTATCAGATCAGAGAAGAACAAAGGCAAGACAAGTAGCTTAGGAGACTGATAAAAGGAGTTGAATAGTGTAAGCATACTGACTTCATGATGGATGCCGAAAATACCCTAAGACTCAGGGATAGAGTTTACGTACCTCAGAATGGATAGAGTAAACAAACTAATATAAACAAAGCCCATCAAACAAAGTACACGATGCATCCAATAAGAGATAAGATGTATCAAAACCTACAGAAGAACTATTGGTGGAGGGGAATAAAGAAAGATGTAGTAAGTATGTCGCTAAGTGTCATACCTGTTAACAAGTAAAGGTAGAACATCGAAAACCCTCTGGAATGCTACAACCACTTTTGATCCCAGAATGGAAGTGAGATAACATTGCCATGGATTTTGTCACTAGGTTACCTAGGAATTAGAAAGGGGAGTGTACTATTTGGGTAATTGTGGATCGTCTCACTAAGGTAGCACACTTCTTGCCTATTAGATCCACAAACCAAGTTAATAAATTGGGTGAACTCTATCTGAAAGAGATAATATGCCTTCATGAAGTACCTAAGACAATAGTGTCAGATCAAGACTCTCGTTTCACCTCACAATTCTTGAAGAGTCTACAGAAAGAACTAGACACCAAACTCACCATGACTATGACTTTTCACCCTCAGACGAATGGGCAGTCTGAGATAGTCATCCAGATGCTAGAAGACATGCTAAGGTCTTGTGTCCTTGACTTCAAAGAAAATTGGAGGAAGTACTTACACCTGACGAAGTTTGCCTATAATAACAGTTGTCAGGCAAGTATAAAGATGACTCCATACGAAGCTCTCTATGGGAAGCCTGTAAATCACCAACCTGTTGGGCTAAACTTGAGGACTGCGTACTTACTAGGCCAGATCTAGTGGAGGAAATGAACAATCAAGTAAAACAAATTCAGAAAAGACTGGCCACTGCACAATGTAGACAAAAGAGTTATGCTAATAAAAGAAGAAAACCACTAGAATTTCAATTAGGCGATAAAGTATTTCTGAGAATCAGTCCTCATAAGGGAATCAAATGATTTGGAGTTAGGGGAAAACTAGCACCTAGATTCATTGGACCCTTCGAGATACGCAGGAGGATCGGCGAATGGGCATATGAATTAGAACTACCAAACTAAAAATCCTCAATGCATAACGTATTCCATGTGTCGATGTTAAGGAAGTATGAACTCGATCCCTCCCACATAATCCATTGGAAAGAGGTGGACATCCAAGACAGTGCCACATACGAAGAAGCAGTGGTTAAGATTTTTGATTGCAATGTGCAGAGCCTAAAAACAAAAGACATCCCCTTAATCAAAGTTCTCTGGAAACATCATAGAGTAGAAGAGGTCACTTGGGAGTTAGAAAGTAAAATACAGACTAAGTACCCAAAAACTCTTCACTAGAAGCACGTGACCAAGCGACTATCAAGTAGCCTAGCACAAATTTCGAAGACGAAATCCTTTTTAAGGGGGTAGAATGTAATACCTGACAATTTTGTATGAAATTCAATGAATAAAATTAAATAAAGTTTACTTTTATAATACTTTTGAGAGTACAAAGCATGTATACTCTAAGAAATAAAATAAAGTAGGAAAAAATGAAATTACTAATAAATCTTGTTTTCGAAAATGATTAATAAAAAGAAATAGATAAGTGTGGTATATTTTAAGTATGTGTATGTATTCATGTAAATTTAATAATGTATATATGTGTGAAAATGTATATGTCAACTTGTTTTATTATTAGGTAAAAAATTATTATTTTTATTTAATAGTTATGTGTGTGTGTATAAAAGAAAAAAAATTCACAAAATTGTGAATTCACGCCATGAATAAAAAAAAATTGATAAAAATGCCCAAACCACCCTAGAAACCCTATAAAAATCCTAATCTCAAACTCAAAACCTTTGACCGCCATTGAGAATAAATGGAAGGCTTTCATTCCAAAAATGCCAAAAATTTATGAATCCATCCCGGGAGACTCTATATAAACCCCTTCGTACCTCTCATTTCATTCATCTAGAGCAAGAGCTGATAAGTTCATTCTTGCTCTCTCTTTACCTCCTTCTCGGCACCTAGTATTTTTCTTCTTTCTTGAGCTGTTCTAAACAACCAACAGAGTAGTAGCAACGAAGTGTTATACAAATCTAGTGCAAGCAAAGGGAAAGATTTGAGAAGAGCTTAGAAAATTCTTAAGGAAGCAATCCTGATTTGAAATAACTCCCACTTTTTACTTTATTATTTTTATTCAAATAAATCTTGCTTGGGTGTTTTACTTTGATCTTGTATACATATCATATAGAATACGCATGCTTAGGTTTATAACGCATGATCTATGATGCATTTTTACCATGCTTGTATGTTTAAATGCTATAGAAATATTTAAATGATATGTTTTTATATTTAATATAAGATTATATAAAGATCTTAACCACGTACCAGCATAGGGGCGGATGTCCTCGTAAACATTCTAATCAAGGGTTGTAAGGTAATACAGGGTTTGAAGTTGATCCTACCTCAACTCTGTGGGTCTGAGTTCAATATAGTAGTTCTTTCCCTAGGGATCGAAATGCTAGGAGGTATCCTTTTGATCTTTAGTGACAATCGAAATAATTTTCTACTTGATTCATTTAATTTTTGAAAAGTGGTTGTTATGCATGTTTTATTTTGTCAAAATAATAATTCAAATATTTGAGATGATCCATTGGGCTTTTTAGCTCACCCCTTTTCTTTTAACATTTTAGAAAATTAAATGTCAAGGCTATTTGAGAATTGTTTAAGTCATTTTCTTAGGAGTTTTATTTTATTGTAGGGCATGTTGGCCCAAATCATTTTATTTCATTGTAACAAAGATTGAATTATTACCTTTCAATTTTTGAATAAATAAATGATGAAGGATTTATTTTATGGTATGGTGTTATCAACATTCATGAATTACATTGTACATAGACTAATGTACACAAGGAGTCTCTTGGATTTGAGACTTAGAAAGGAAAAAGACTAATGTAGCACGGGCTTGCCTTCCGGACAACCCAAAAATATTGAAGAAAAACATCATCAGATGACGTGGGTCCGAACATGGGAGGTGGGGTGTTACACTGTCTTCTTGGCACCATTTCCTTCCCTAGTTGTTTCATACAACAACCATAGTAATAGGAAGAAGGAAAACCCATAATACTGCATCGTAGTAGTAATAACATACTGCTGGGCGTTTTTTTGGAGAAATTGGAGGATTCAACAAATCAAAGAAGGTATAACGACCCCATCTAAGTCTCACAAGCATGATTCACAGTCTAAAGCTCGAGGGATCATGATGCCAAGGTCATAGGAAAGCAAAAGATGGGAGAAACATGCACAGAAAACCAGTTTTCGTACTGATTACTATGGTATAATTAGTCCTACAGTGGTAATGTCTTTGTTTTCCTCTATTTCTGGAGTTTCACACTGATTATTGCGGTACTCTACAACGGTAATACACTAACCTTTGTTATTGCCCATTAGTTATCATGGTAGCTTACTGCAGGAGTGATACTACAATTTTAAAAACTCCTCTAGTTATCGTAGTAGTCTACTGTGATAATACAACTCTGTTTGAGGATAACCCTCTAGTTACCACGATAGCCTACCACAGTAGTACTTCTACACTTCCTTTTTTTTTTTCTCTTGTGCGTTATAGTTATTGTGACAATCCTTTCCTCTACCTTGAACCAAGACCACATTAAGTTTTGCCTAACATGATTTCCTTACTTATTATATATCATAAAGGATGAAGGACCATTAGAATATGATCTAAGAATGTTAGTGTAATATCTCAAAATTTCGAAGTCAATAATAACCCAATATGACTATAATTAAGTGTCAAATGACCTTGGTCAACAAAGGTTGACCATTATTAAGAACTAGACCACTCAACCAGTCTAATGTAGATACAATAAACTTCATAAAAATATTTCAATGGCAAAACGAACAAATTAAACAACGAGTTTCTTGTTGAAATGCTTAGAACGCTAAGGAGACTTAAAGAAAAAAATAAAGGTAAAAATAATAAAAAGATAAATAATATAAAATTAAATAATCAAATAATTAATTAGTTTAATAGTGTCATAAACAATAAAACCCACCATGCACTAAACAATAGCTTTAATGATCACCCCTAACCTAGCCTCTACCATGCCTTAAATACTAACTTTATTGATCAGCCCTAACCTAGCTTCAATCATGCCCTAAATGCTTAATGATCAAAGCTCTACTATGAACCCCCACCCACCCACCCCCCCACCACATTCTCCTTACAACAAATTGAAGAATTTGAAGTGTGCTTGAGAGGAAAGGAAGAGGAACAAAGTTTGAAGCACAAAAATTGGGAAGGAAGAGTAGCTAAAGTTAAGGTATAAGTTCTCTCCTTAATCTCTTTAAAATCATATTTCTATTTTTTTTATTTCATGCAAAGTTTTTGTTACATTATGACTTAAAAAAACTATACCACTTTGGATAAGCTTTCAAAGACCATAGAATGCTCTAAAAGGTCCAAACCCTTCACCACCAAAGAGTGGTTGGAATAAACTTTTGAACGCCTTCAAAACCACATAATTTTGACAATCATAGCCTTCAAACCAAAGGCTAAAATTATAACCCAAAATTAGTTACGAAATAATAACTTTCACACCATTTTTGGAATTGTGTAGGCATGATCCAAGGAAACTGCCACTACTATGTCAAACCTTGTCAACTTTATTATAGAACAGACTCAAGAATAACCCCAATTAGACACTCAGAACCCCAAATGAACCTTCCAAAAATTGTTGCGCAAAAATGGGATAGATTTGCAAACCAACGGGTTCATGTGCGTTCTGTTTAAACATGGGCCTGGCTGAGGAAAATGGTCATTGCTACGACATTCTTCATCGCGGGCACTACAAGATAGACTTAAAAAATGCATAAAACGAAGTCCCAAAACTCAAGTTATGACCTCTTGAAGTTCAGTATACTATAGAAGTAATTTGTAAATTGGATTTTAAATAATCCACATCAAAGTTCATGGGCTATTTTGAACCCGAGATTACTTGAGAAGGTCATTTTGAACCCAAAGCCAAGTTTAGGAGCTAAATTGAATGTCAACTAAGACTCGAGTGCTTTTATAGGAACCTTGAAAGATCAACACCACCACAAGCATCAAGCAACATGAAGAGGCATGTAAATCGAGGTGGAAATGATTTTTAACTCACACACTTTTTAGCTGTATTTTGTTGTATATTATATATAAAATGGCCTAGGTGGTAATGAAATGCACCCTTTATTGATCATATGATTAAATGCTTATATTTGCATTGATTATTTGAATAATGAGAACATGATTTCAATGTGTGTTTTATGCTATGATCATATTCACATGACCATGATAGATTTAGAGCATATATATGATGTTGTTCGTGCATGGAATAATATGCATATAAATTTAATAGATGATTGTAGTCTATGAGAATATGTCATTATAGAATACAAGCATGGAAAAGATATAATTAAATGAATGTTACATATTATACTCATATGCATGAGGGTTTGAAGGTTCTATCTTTTAGGGTAATATCATTTAATATGTATGAATATGTTAGTAACAAAATACAAGATCACTCTTAACAAAATAACAACACACTTGGAGGGGTTGATTGACATAAGGACAATCAACAGTAGTTCTCGCATTAATGTCTTGATTAAGAGACGGGTGTGTGATCACACTTAAGAAACTTGATTGTGCCTCACATATCTTTCAAGTCTGCAGACTGTTGGACATACAAATACATAGCTTGGATGCCAGTAATGTTCCAGCAAGATTTACTCTACTAAAGGTACGAGAAGTACCCCGAAGTCGGCCACCCCACCTCGACTGATTGAAAACACTTTATTGTTTGTATCACATAATGTAATGAAGTGATTGATTGTATGATGTGTTTGTGTTATGAAACATGATTAACTGGCATTGTTGGTGCTTGATGTGTTTTAGAAATATTTTAGAATTCTTTATGATTTAGAAATCAAAATATTTCTCTTAAGAAACTAAATTTCTGAAATCTGGAAATTATTCTGAAATCTGAAAATATTATTAATCTTTTAGAACAGTTAATTGAAATGTGAATATTGCTGATTTTAGCTTTTGGAATGTTACTAATGCTGCTATTTGTT
>JAJIYU010014214.1:0-13382 GCA_030144865.1 Tinospora cordifolia
TTCTCATTTTTCTTCAATAAATAATATAAAATTGAGAAAATTGAGATAAATCCTTGTATTTCCATTAAAATTCCAGAAAATACATATATCGGACCCGAATATTTTTGTGTAACAAAACATGGGTCGTCACAATACAGACCCAATCCAAAACATTACAAATCTTTTCAAACATTAGGCGTTCAAACATTCAGTTGTTTTAGTCGGGGTGTAAGACCGAAAGAGGGTTGAGATGCCTCTCGGTATTCCCTGTGATCCAATCCAATATCAGAAGGTTCCAATAATGTCTAAAATCAATTGAAACTCACATCACAATCTAAGAGAACATATTTATCGCGACTCGTACTGTCTCCCAAAGACTTCAAGCTGTTACAGTCAGCTCTGGGTGGGGATACCTACGATCCGCCTTGTAGCTCGACGATCTCAAGCAGTGACATATAGGAGATGCCACTTCAATTTGCTTTAGGCTCCTCAATCGTGCCGGTACGTGGATTCTTAATAAAACATCGTCTTATTTTAGTTTTACAAACAGTCTCAATCACATCAAGCATCACACCATTCACTAGGAAAATAATTCAAACTATTCATGCAATTGAACATGATAAGATGCATGAGTGAGCAACAAGATCTAAATGTATATGTTCCTATTCATGCATGCCATATTTGAATAAATCTAATAGCAAGATTATGTCATGAACTAATTACGCATGGATTAACAAATTTATCATACATCATACGTCATTCACACAAGTCAAACAATTTTAATCAATTTCCTAATAAGATTCTAATAGCCTAGAACTATTCAATCAAATGCTTTAAATCTTAAATCTATATAATACATATGAGCAAGGAGGTCATGACCACCTGATTTCGTCGATCTTCAAGGCTCCTTACTTCCTTCGAGTAATCCCATACTCTAAAATGTGCAAACCTGAAATTTACCACTTAATAATTTGTTCTCAATTTAAATAATTTCTAATTTAATTAGGAAGTCTAAATATCAATTTTCACTAATTTTATTCGAGTCAAAATAAAGTTTCTAAATCTGAAAATAAAAATCATTCTTATTATTTCTAGATCTTTAGTATTTATCAAATTATGTTCAAAACAATCTTATGCTCATATTTTAATAAAATAGTATTCTTACTAATTTTAAATTTTAATCTCAAAATAAAACTCTCGTAGTTAATTTTCAAGCTTCTATAATTTATTCACTTCTAAATAAATTTTATTTAAATTAGAACTAATAATTTGGAACACAGTTATTTAAATTTGAGTTCTAAAAGTAATTTATTCATGTGTAATAAATCTTATTCCATTTAAATAAGATTCTTATATTTGATTCGAACTAAGCACTAAAATATTAATTTATCACCTAAAAATTTCCTAAGTTATTCTTTCTAAAATAATCATTCATCTTTAAACTATTAAGTCTAAGTTATGAATTTCTTAAATTTTAAATTCTAAAATAAAATTATTTTATCTTAAGGTTCTTTCTTAATTGATTTAATTTATTTCTATTTGAATAAAGAATTTTAATATTTATTATTTATATTTAGCTTCTATATAATTTTTGATTTCTAATATTTGAACTATGAATTTCCTAAAATCCACAAGCATCTAAAAATAATATTTCTACTAAAATATTTAATTAAGTTTTAAATTTCTATCTTTTTCCTACTAAAAGTTTAAATTTTTAAATTTCATTCCTTGCATCTAGAATAAAAGAAAATAAAATTTTCAGCTATCTAGAATTTAAAATCAAGTGTAAAAGTTTTATACCTTTTAGATCATTCTTCGTCCCACGTATAGAATGCAACCACTTCCTTCTTCACGCAACGCGTAGAGAAGCTACATTCTGTTTTGCCCAAATAGTAGCAACAGCTGCACCTTCACAAATCAGACATATATCACGGTCTACGACTATGTGTCTTCTTCTTCATACAGCTCGCGCACCAGTTCTACAACATGCACACAATCACGTTCTGTTTGTTTTTGTTGTTGTTGTTCCTTTGTTTTTTCTTTTCATTCACAGACCAATAGTGATCAAGGAACCCAAATCAGGAAATTTCAACTCAGCCCGTTCTTCAATTCTTTCATGCTTGATCGTTCAATGCCAAAATCCCAAACAAAGATCAGCAACTGCTGTTCGTCAAACAGCAACTGCTTTTAGCCTTCATCGTTCTTCATTCATTCATCTGACAAACATCCATCCAGAATTTTTCCCATTTTTTTTTCTTGCTGTCCATCAGTCAACAACAACAACAGTCAAAATTGCAACTGAACTTCACGTTCTTCATCACCATCACCATGTTGATCGTTCCTCATCTTCTTCCAAAAATAAATGCACCAACAGACCCAGAATTTTTTTTCTGTCTTCTTTACTCTTTACTTCGATCCAGCCCAACCAAAATCACAACCAACACCCACAATGGAAACACTCAAACCCAGAAATCTCAAATTTGAGATTTCCTCTGTTTTACAACTGCGAACCAACCACATCAAAACCCACATCTCCCATCATATATGCGGCCTAGCAGCAAATTTGTCCCGGTTTCATGCCCAAACGGAACTCCAAACCAGCAGGTGCAACTCACACATCACGGCCAGCCGCTCTAGGTTTCTTTTCTCCTTCCTCTGCTTTCTGCTCGTTACACCCATTCAACAGAAGCAAACGCCCTGATTTTCAGCTCCAAAAAAACGTTTCCTCTTCAAAATCAGACCAGTAGCTATGAATTTCTGTTCTTCACGGTTTCAATCACTCTTGCTATTCAATCAATTTGCCCCATCCAAAAAACCCAGATTTTTGCTCTCCACTTCGGTTCTTCTCTTCACTGTTTTTCCTTTGTTTTATGGTTCATCCAAACCAGCAAATCGATGCCCAATTTTTTTTTTTTTTTTGATCTTTGTTTCTTCCTCCGTTCTTGGTTGTTCGGAATAGAGCACTGGATGTTTCTCCATCATTCCAAAATTTTCGTCCCGTCCTCTTCATTCTTCCGATTTCATGAATCTTCCAGCTTTCGTTTTTTGCTCAAAAAAAATTCTAAAATTTCATTAATTTTTTTTCTAAATTCAGATAATTTTCTTTTATTTCCTTTTGTACTTAGTTTTATATTATTATTATTGTAAATTTTTTTTCCATGGTTTGCTCAAAATTTTAAACCCAGATTTCTTTTTTGTTTTTCTAGCTGGTTGTCCAAATCAAACCACTCTAAATCACTAAAATTTTCAAATTTTATTTTATTTTATTTTCCTTTTTCGTCAAGCAACAAGAACACACTCACTACTTGTGTCTTCACACTCGTATCGCCGCGCTCGCACGAATTAGCTATAAAATAATTTATTATTTTATTATTATTAATATTTTTTCTTTATGTATTTATTTTAAATTCTCATTTTTTACGAATTAATATTTTATTTTATGTTTACTCACGACATAGCACACTCGCAAAAATTTTGGGGTGTTACACATGCCGTGCCTTGTTTTCATGCTTAGGTTTGATTTGAATTATGAAGCATGTTATGTATTGTTTGCATTTCGAATGTTTTATTCTTAATTTTATTATTCTGATTTTAGATTCATGAATATGAGAGAATTAAGTTTAAGACTTTGAAGTTTATGAACCATATACAGTCATAGTAATCTTAGTGATGCTATGGGTGTTCTTTACATATACTTAGTGTATATGGGTCTCATCACTGAGTGTGGATGGGTATAAACCAAAGTTCCTGGAATATGGACATGAGATCCTTATTTGAATCACTTAATGTATGTAAGTGTTTGAATTTGGATGTGCTTTTGATTTGAATTAGTAATTTAGTTGTTTATGGAATGATTCACTGGGCTATGTGTTCATACCTTCTTCTTATGTTTTTTAGAAAATTAAATCATGAAGACTATTAAAATTAGATAGGGTTTTAAATTTGAAAATTTATAGGTAAGGGCATGTTGCCCAAATTTTGATTGTTTAAATTAAGACTTTTGCTGAATTTAGTTTTTAATTTGAGTTATGTACTCTTTTATTATTTGAAATTCAAGTATGTACTTCTTTATTGTATTGAACACAAAATGATTGGAGCATTTGTTTATCCCCTTGCAATAATCTTATTAAACTAAAATTAAATTGTTTGGGTTGTATGCTCATTATGAATTAATAAGACTTGGGATAATTGAAATAGAATGTTATGCAAGTTGTGTACTTGAAATTGTAACCGAACCCTGGCCTACCTTGCGGTTAAGTCCAATTGAAAGTCTTGGGGGTTGGGGTGTTACAATGGTGGTGTCAGAGCCTAAGCTTTAGATGCTTTAGGCTAGAAATAGAAAGTCAAGCCAAGACATGTGTTGTTAGGTTAGAATTAGAAAGCTTAATCTCATAGCAATGGTGGTATTAGATTTAGAAAGTATTAACTCAATCAGGTTTGACCTATTCTTTGAGTTGAAATTAGAATGCCCCACCTTCTATTTTGAAATTGAAAATTGTGTTGGAAAGTATTTTCAAAAAAATGGAAAGATATGTTTTGAAATGTTTTGTTTGGATACAAAGACTACAAGTTGAGCTGATAGTGGGTAAGCTTTGTCTTGAGTAAAGCTAAACATTAAAAGGAAGGTGAGTTATCATGCCCGAAAAAACGCGGTTGCTAAGAAGACTTCGGTCTTGTTGCCCTATCTGGAGGTTGTCCCACCAACTTGTACGAGTGGTCTGAGTTGAAAAACACCCTTACTTTTTATAAAAAATTTAGAAGGTGAAAAATTTGAAAAAGAAACTAACTAGAAGTCAAAAAAAGATGCCAAAAGAGGGATGTTGACTAGAGAGAGGTTGTGAGTCGACCAGATTGAAACAGTGGGTCTAGGGAAGTGACCCTAGGTCAAAATATAGGTGGAACAGTGGATCAAAGGCATAAAACTTTAAGACTTATGTTAGAAACTGAAAATGTGTGAGAACAAAATTATTGTTTGGTCAAGATAGGAGATCGAAAAGATTCTGTATCTCTAGTTTCTATGTAGTATGGGATGCATAAAGATTCAGGGGTTTGGAGCCTGAACTTAGAGAATGATGGACCATGTTTGGTGAATGATTGCTAACTTTGGAAGAACTTGTTTCTCTGTGCTTGGTTGGTATGGGATGGTTAGGTATAGTGGGTTCGGGAATCCTTACTTATCGAGATATTTGAAAATTTTTTGCGTGTGACAATTTTCTGAGTGCAAGTCTAAGTAGAAGGGGTAGAGTGGTATGAGACGCTTGAACCTAGAAGCTTAGATGGAAGCTTGGAATTTTGCTATGCTAGCATGAAATTGCTTGATTATATGATTGTATGAAAAACATGCTTGATTTGATTATATATATGTCATATGAAACCAAATCCTGTAGCAATGAATAAAAAGAACCTAGAAGCATAAATTGTTAGGCCATTGAACAAATTAAGAACCTAGAGACATGAATCTAGAGTCATAATAGTACAAGCGTTTGATAAGGCAAATACTGATAAGGTGCTAAATTGTAGATAATGGCTGGAACAAGAAGATATGCTACCCGATCTACCACTTCTGACTAGACAGAGCAAAGGGATTAGGAAATACCTGTTGGCATAGAGGCCCAAATAGAGGATATGATGAATGAAGTTGCTTGGAGGGTTATGGATTAACTAATGAGGGCTCTACCCTAGATACTCCCTCAGGTAGTACCTCAGCTTCAAGTACCTGAATCCATCTCGGTTTAGTAGCCAACACCTGTGGCCCAAGCTCCCGAACGTTAAAAGGCTCAGAAGGATTTGGATAACGAGAAACAAAGAAAGATGCTAATGGAGCTTAGAAGCTCCATCCTCCACATTTCGAAGGTAGAATTGACTGTATCACAACGACCCATTGGTATCAAGAGATGGAGGAACATTTGAATGTGTTGAAGGCAATTAGGTCAAGAAGGGTGGCACTGGCCACACACCACTTCAAGGGACCAGCCATAGGTTGGTGGTATATGATGAGGATGGACCCTAACACAAATGTTGAAGAAATGAGCTGGGAAAAGTTCATGGAGATCTTTTATGAAAAGTTCTTTCCCAAAGCAACATTAAGTAAACTACAAGAAGATTTTGTTTGGCTAAACCAGAGAGATATGACTATAGCTATTATGTAAGAAAATTCACTAAATGAGCCAAATTCTCACTAGATCTGATTAGGGAGGAGAGAATGAAGGCCAATCGTTTTGCACAGGGTCTCAAGATGGAGATCCAAAAGATAGTAAGAACACTGGGCCTAAGCACTTACAAAGACGTCGTAGTAAAGGCCCTAACACTGGAAAAAAAACTCAACCTGGAACAGAGGTTGAGGGGAAAGAACAAACATGTCGCGAATGAGAAGGAACATCAAGGGGCATAGAAAAAGAACCAGAGTATTGGGAAGGCACCACAAAAATAGGGGTAGACTAAGGACGAGTCCAAGGAACAGGCCAGGAGGCAAATGCTATGTTATGTGTGTAGACGGAAGGGTCATCTTGCCAGGAATTGCCCAACTACTCTTGCTCAGGCTCCTTAGCAACAACCACCATAGGAATGAGGTCAGAATAGTCACCTTCAGAGGAGGCAATAATAGCAGAATGCCAATCAGGGGCAAAACTAGGGCTGTGGGCAGAACCAGGCTAGAATGTTCGCTGTGGAGGCTCAGGCAGACCAGGCCCCTGTAACAGAAGGTACATTTCTTTTGTTTAATGTTGCTGCGAGACTGTTGTTTGATTCAAGCACCTCTAAGAGTTTTATCTCTGAAAAATTAGCCGATTGGTTACAATTTGTGATAAAAACACTACCCATAAGTTTGAATATGTCCACACCAATAGGGACCACTGTAACTTCAAAAAAAATGTGTAGTTGTAAACTAAGGTTTGGGGATAAACTCATAACAGTTAACCTATGTACCTTACCTTTTTATGGCTATGATGTAATCCTAGGGATGGATTGGTTAGACCAGTACCAAGCTTAGATAGATTGCGCTAAGAAACAAGTGACCATAACCTTACCTTTTGGGAAAACTTATAAAATTTATGGGGATATGAAGAGACTACCAAGGAGTTCAACCTTAGCCATGCTGAACTGCTTAAGGCAGACGAATGAGTTCGAGGAACTCTCTAAAGAAGAACTTGTTGAACTAAAGAGAATCTAAAACTTAACAATACTTAGTGACTACGAGGATGTGTTCCCATATGACTTATTTGGACTACCACTTGCTAGAGAATTAGAGTTCAAGATTGAACTTCACCTTGGAACCAACCCTATAGCCATACCTCCTTACAGAATGGCTCTAGTGGAATTGATCGACTTGAAGTCTCAACTAGAAAAGCTTTGGGAGAAAGGTTTCATTAGGCCGAGTGAATCACCCAATGGAGCTCCTATACTTTTTGTAAAGATGAAAGACGGTTCTATGAGACTTTGTGTTGATTACCAAAAGCTGAACCAAGCTACAATGAAGAATAAATACCCTTTACTGAGGATTAATGACCTATTTGATCAATTGATAGGAGCTACTCATTTGTCAAAGATTGGTCTTAGGTCAAGATATCACCAATTAAGAATTAGAGAGTCTGATATTCACAAGATAGCCTTCAGAACAAGATATGGACACTTTGAGTTCATCGTGATGCCCTTTGGTGTAACTAATACCCCAACAAAATTCATGGATTTAATGAACCGAGTGTTTAGATAATACCTTGACCAGTTTATAGTGATATTCATGGACAACATCCTAATTTACTTTAAGTTAGAAGCTGAACACTTAGGAAACTTGCAGATAGTATTGGAGACTCTCAAAAGGCATCAATTATGCCAAGTTCAGCAAATGTGAACTCTGGATGAAGACGATGAAGTTCTTTGGTCACGTAGTACCAGCGTAAGGAATCTTTGTAGATGCAGAGAAGGTGGAAGCTATTATGGACTGGAAGCAACCAATGACAATTATAGAGATCAGGAGTTTCTTAAGCCTGGCTGGATACTAGAGAAGGTCATCTAAGATTTATTTAAACTAGCAAAACCTATGACTATGCTAACTAGGAAGGGAGTTAAGTTCAATTAGGATGAGAAGTGTGAACAATCATTCCAAGAACTGAAGAAGAGATTAACTACTGCCCTTGTCCTAGTCACTCCAACCCATGGTGTTACCTATACCCTCTATATTGATGCTTCACTAGTGGACTAGGAGCAGTCTTGATGCAAGAGAAGCAAGTAGTCGCTTATGCTTCCCGACAACTAAAGGTCAATGAGAAGAATTACCCTACTCACGACCTAGAGTTACAACCATTGTATTTGCCATCAAGATTTGGAGACACGACCTTTGTGGTGTGAAGTTTAAACTCTTTTCTAATCATAAGAGCTAGAAGTAGTTCTACACTTAGAAGGAGTTGAACCTTAGGCAACAGAGACGGATGAATTCTTGAAGGACTATGATTTCTAACTACACTATCATTTGGGGAAGGCTAATGTGGTAACCAATGCCTTGAGTAGGAAGTTCAACAAATAGGAGGAAGAAAAGGGTCAGATATACCAGTTGATTGAAGACTTTAGGCTGCGTGTGACTCTGAATGAAAAAAAAAACCTATCTCTATAATATGTCTTGCCAGTCGGATCTTTTGCACCAGGTCAAGGAGGAACAAAGGCAAGACAAATGGCTCACTAGCCTAATAGAAGGAGTTACATAGGGAAAGCATATTGACTTCAAGTTAGAAGCTGATAATACCTTAAAACTCAAGGAGAGGATCTGTGTACCTTAGAATGGACAAAGTGAACAGACCATATTGGATTAAGGCTCATTAGACTAAGTATACGATGCATCCAGGAGGAGATAAGATATACCAAAACCTTAGAAGGACTTATTGGTGGAGAGGAATGAAGAGAGATGTGGCTAAGCATGTGGCTAAATGCTTAACTTGTCAACAAGTGAAAGTAGAACACCGAAAACCCTTTGGAATGTTACAACCACTCCCTAAATGGAAGTGGGATAACATTGCCATTCTCTTCATCAATGGTTTACCCAAGAACCAAAAAGGAGAAGACACCATTTGGGTGATTGTGTATCATCTCACTAAAGTGGTTCCTTTCCTACCAATCAAATCTATAGAACAAGTCAGTAAACTGGGAAAACTTTATGTGACGAAGATAGTAAGACTTCATTGTGTGCCTAAGACTATTGTATCTGATAGAGACTCTTGTTTCACCTCTCGGGTCTGGCAGAGTCTATAGAAGGAGTTAGGCACTAAACTCACCATGAACACTGCTTTTCACCCTCAGACTGATGGGCATAAAAGGAGTTGGGCACTAAACTCACTATGAACACTGCTTTTCACCCTCAGACAGATGGGCAATCTGAGAGAATTATCCATACCTTAGAAAATATGTTGAGATATTGTATTATGCACTTTAAGGAGAATTGGAGCAAGTACCTACACTTAGCAGAGTTTGCCTATAACAACAGTTACCAGGTAAGTATTAAGATGGATCCATTTAAACCTCTTTATGGAAGACCCTGCAGATCACCAATCGGTTGGGCTGAACTTGAAGACCATGTATTGATTGTGCTAGACTTGGTGGAAGAAATGAACACCCAAGTCAAACTGATCTAGAAGAGGTTAATTACAGCTCAGAGCCGTCAAAAGAGCTATGCTGACAAATGAAGGAGACCCCTAGAGTTCCAAGTGGGAGACAAAGTGTTCCTAAGGATCAGTCCTCAGAAGGATATCAAAAGATTTGGATTTAAGGGGAAACCATCACCTAGATTTGTTGGAACCTTTGAAATACTTAAAAGAATCGAGGAATGTGCTTATAAGTTGGATCTACCAAACCAGATAACTTCAGCTCATAATGTGTTCCACATGTCGATGTTGAGAAAGTACGAATTAGACACCTCTCACATTATCCAGTAGGAGGAAGAAAACATTTGGCATGAGGCTTCTTATGAAGAAATGATTGTTAGAATCCTTGACCACAAAGCGCGGCGCTTGAGAACTAAGGATATTCCCTTAGTTAAAGTACTGTGGAAATATCATGGGATAGAAGAAACTACTTCGGAGCTGGAGAGCGAAATGAAGGCAAAATACCCACACTTGTTCATTAGGAATTCCTGATTTTGCAGAAATTTTAAGGACAAAATCTTTCTAAGAAGGGTAGCTTGTAATTTTCTGAAAATTTGGTACAGAATGAAATGAAACAATTCAAAACAATTCAATCCCCATTTGGGTGAACTTGGGTAAGAAATGAGACTGAGTTTATTTCAGGGATAAATTTAGCAAGTCCAAGACCTTCATTTAGTAAACCTTAAAGGCCCAAAACAACCTGATATAAAATGATATGACATGAACCGATCAATTGGACAACATAGCAGAAAATCATCTCATTTTCTCAAAATTAGGATTTCATTTGCCTAAGACCATTCAGTGAATTCTAAATAAGGAAAGAAAAAATTGGATAACCCTAGCCAAATAATAGTCTAAAGTTTTTATTATTTTCATTTGAGTCCAAAAATATATGATGAAGGCCGTAATTCCTAGCCAATTATGAAACATGAATTTTTATTAAATTCACGTGGACGCAAAAATGCATAGGCGATGACCATGGGTGATCATGTGCACGACACCCTACCCCAATTGCATGGGACATCTCCATTGTTTGAAAACGATGAAGAATGATTCTATGTACCAAGTATATGATCATGTATGCCCACGCATACATGGGATGTTTCACTTTGTTTAGAAACCATAAAGAATGATCTCATGTACACACAAACATTTATCATGTATCCCATGCCCCACTTAGGCAAAAATGACACATATATGTGTGTGTGTGTGTGCAAATGTGAATAGCCCAAATAGAAGTTTCCAAAGTTTGATTTATGCTCACAAGAGAAACCCTAGCCATCACAAACAAAGAAGAAACAAAAAAATCAAAAATGGAAAAGTTACCTAAACAAAAAATGCCCTGATCTTGGCACCACATGAAGGAAAGATCATCATGACCTTTATGCAACAAACCCTAGCCGTCCCCTTATGAATTGTGTGCAAAACATAGCCACCGCCATTGTAAGGAATCCTAATCCAAGATGCCCAACCCGTGCCCCCCTTATGCTTTGAAAATCTATATAAACTTCCCTAATGCACTCATTCTTTTTTGTTCCAAAACAAAAGCATACTAGTTCCTCTTGATTTTCTCTAGGTTTCTTCTTGGAAACCCTTTCTCCCTCTCTTGTGTTATTGAGTGATTTTCAATGAGAAGATAGGATTTTAGATTACTTTTACATTCTTGAAGTTAATGGTTGTTTTTGAAGTACATAGAAGGAAGGAACCTCTGCTTAATTTTTGAGAAAACACTTCTTAAGGCAGATGAGATTTCCTACACTTCTACTTTGCTAGTTTGAGTTTCTAGCATGTTCATGCATCTTTTATTTTCAGTTTAGCACATTTAGTTTCAGTTTTCAAAATGTTTAATCATGATTTAAATTTAGTTTATCAGGTATGCTTGTTTTAAGTATTCATGATACCATGCCTTGCCTAGTTTACATGCTTAGGTTTGATTTGAATTATGAAGCATGCTATGTGTTGTTTGCTTTTTGAATGTTTTATTTTTAATTTTATTATTATGATTTTAGATTCATGAATATATGAGAATTAAGTTTAAGACTTTGAAGTTTATAAACCACGTGCTGTCATGGTAATCTAAGTGATGCTATGGGCATTCTTTACATATACTTAATGTATATGGGTCTCATCACTAAGTGCTGATAGGTACAAACCAAAATACTTGGAATATGGATATGAGATCCTTATTCCAATGGAATATGACAAGATGAATTGTCTTTTCATCCAAGAGTGGAGTATTTTCATAAGAACATTTAGGGATTAGAACCCCTTTAAGTTTTAATGTCAACAATAACCAAAGATATTGTTTGAATCACTTAATGTATGTAAGTGTTTGAATTAGGATGTGCTTTTGATTTGAATTAATAATTTAGTTGTTTATGGAATGATCCATTAGGCTATGTGCTCACCCCTTCCTCTCATATTTTTCAGGAAATTGAATCATGAAGGCTATTGAAATTAGATATGATTTTAAATTTGAAAATTTATATGTAAGAGCATGTTGCCCAAATTTTGATTGTTTAAATTAAAACTTCTGCTGAATTTATTTTTTAATTTGAGTTACGTACTCTTTTATTATTTGAAATTTAAGTATGTTCTTCTTTATTTTATTAAACAAATAAAGATTGGAGTATTTCTTTTATTTCCTTGTAATAGTCATATTAAATTAAAATAAAATTGTTTGGGTTGTGCGCTCATTATAAATTAATAAGACTTAGGATAATTGAAATAGAATGTGATGCAAATTGTGTACTTAAATTGTAACCAAACCCCGACCCGCCTTGTGGTTAAGTCTAATTGAAAGTCTCGGAGGTTGGGGTGTTATATATGTATTTTCGGATTGAATTTGTAATGGGTTTGCATGTGTTTTGGCACCCAATTCAGCCACTTCTACTATTATTTTGTCATGAAATCAACAACTCATTCTTGCCTTTGCTTGTAGCTCAAGTTTAAGGTTAACAAAAAAAATCTTGCTAAAAATACAACACTTGTCAGCTCTCTCTCTCTCTCTCTCTCTCTCTCTCTCTCTCTCTTTTCTCTCTCTTTTCATTCAAAATACACAAACACTAATAACTCCCCTCAAAATTTCCAACATTACTTTTGAATATTCCAATTCTATTTTAAAATACTTAGTCTAGAAATTTAAAATTCTACCAACACCACATAAAGTGTCGTTTTTCAGATTTAGATACCATATGAAATTGAGGATGGTTCTAGTCTTTAGATTTAGATATCGTATTGTTCATAATTTTGAAACTACCATTTTACTTTTATCATGGGGATCACTTTGTTCCTTTATTTCTCTATATTATGATTAACAATCTCTAGTGGCATTTCTTCAATAGTTCGGTCTGGATTCGAATCAACTTGTTGCCACTATAGCATATGACGTGGTTGTTGATAATATTTCTTCATCAATAACACATTAAATACATCATGAATCCTTGTCAATTATGGTGGTAATGTGTAACATCCCGCCTCTTGATGGTCGTCCTAGAGGGCACATTTAGCGGATTGCCCTTTAACAATAATAATAAATAGAATAATATGAAACATACAACAATAACACATTAGGTGTAACACTCCGTAATTTAATTAGACATGTAAAGTAATTTAAATGATAGTAAATATGTATAAATATACGTATTGTACGGATTACGCGTGTATGTATTTGTTAATTATGCAATTGTATTACAAATACACATTAAGTATATAAAATAATTAAATTAATTAAATGTATAGGAATTAATTAAATTAAATTAAATATATGGTGGGAAT
>JAJIYU010014215.1:0-13348 GCA_030144865.1 Tinospora cordifolia
TAGTAAGATTGAGGCTTAACAGTGTCTTGGCAAGCTCGGCTTGCGAGCGGGTTTGTTGGGACACTGTGCCGGTCGGTTCGCCCTTCATCCTAGGGAAGGGGTCCCGACATGAATGTTGTCTAAATGAAAAGTTTTATTGATTTGTTTGATGTATTCAAAAGTGGGATTTGGATTTAAATAAATGTTATGTGTTTCTTTTTCA
Organism: Tinospora cordifolia; assembly: GCA_030144865.1. Classification (NCBI taxonomy): domain Eukaryota; kingdom Viridiplantae; phylum Streptophyta; class Magnoliopsida; order Ranunculales; family Menispermaceae; genus Tinospora; species Tinospora cordifolia. Next base: position 203 of record JAJIYU010014215.1, read on the forward strand.
ACAAAATGGAACAAGAGTATTGGTGACTTTTTGTTATAATTTTATTACTGAAGAAGCGCAAATGTCGAAGATCTTATTAAACAAAGCAACCCTGCAGAAATTCAACTTTATTTGGGTATAAATTTATGAATGACTTATTAAATGGACATCCACGAATATGTCAAGAGTTATTTTGAATGGAAAAACATATTTTTTTTTATGACTTTGCTTATTATTCAAAGAGAAAGGTTGGCTAAAGGACGGAAGATACTTGTGTGTTGAGGAGCAAATTGACATCTTTCACATGACAATTGGTCATAATGAAAGAAACAGGATGTTACAAGATAGGTTTCAACATTCAGATGAAATTATACATCGTTATTTTCATAATGTGTTAATAGCAATGTTAAAATTTGCAAGTAAAATTATAAAACTACCTCAGTCTCTTAAAAAAGTTCTCAATGAGCTTTAAGAAATCTAATGTTTTATCCTTATTTTAAGGTATAGTTTATATGAATTATTAATTTTATTACTAAAGAAATTGTTATATCATTTTTTTATATTTTTTTTCTAATTATATTTTGATTGTATAGGATTTTATTGAAGCAATAGATGAGACCCACATCAATGCAATAATAACTGCAAGTGAACAAATTTTATACATGGGAAAAAAGAAAGAGTGCACTCAAAATGTTATGGCTATTTGTGCATTTGATATGACATTCACCTATGTTATGGCTTGATGGGAAGGAACAACCCATGACTCAAAAATTTTTATGGATACAATTTGATATCCAAGTAAGAAATTTTCACATCCTCCTTCAGGTATGAATATAATTTTAACTCATAATTTTTTTAAGTATATTTAAAATGTGAATATAAGAAATTTGTTGTTAATTTTTTCAGGTAAATATTATGTTGTTGATGTCGGATACCCATAAATGCGAGGATATCTTACACCATACAAAAACATTTGCTATTGGTTACCAGACTATCATCATGGTGTTCGAGCTCGCACCAAATAAGAAGTTTTCAATTATACTCACTCATCATTAAGAAATGTAATTGAGTGATCCTTTCGAGTTTTAAAAGCTTGATTTCTTATCCTTAAAAAAATGGCACCATACTCATGTCACACCTTGACCTTCGGGCCGGACATCATATCTGTTAATCTAAAGCCCTGTCGTCGGGCGTCGCGCCGCTCCAAGCTCGGCGTGTGATCTACTGAGGCACCAGGCGTGCGACAATCATCATCATCTTTTCACTAACCTCTATACACGAGGTTTAAATCATTTCATAATTTTAAATAATCATTTTATTCATGTTTCACTAAGCAATTAATTTCAAATCAAATTCACTGGATGTTCAAAATCATATTCATACTGAAAATCAAGATAATAGTAGCAGAAGCACTTTTCGGATCAAATCTTTCTAAATCATTGAACATTGTTTAACATACAATATCTAAAAATCATCAGTTCATCAATCAAAATAAAAATAGGGTTCAAGATGGTAAAACAATCCTGTAGACACACGAACAAAAATATGATACATGTTCCTCCGGCCCAAATCCAAAATATACATCATAAAAAATGTTCAAAACAGAGAGACGGTTTAACACAAAATATCACACACTCTCTCTACATCCTCCAGTCTCCAGTCTGCCAATCCTCACTGAGCACTAGGCCCATGAGTACTTGTAAAATAAAAATGGGGTGAGCTCGAAAGCCTAGTGGATCTCCCCTACACATCAATAGCATTATACAAATGAGCATACGAAACATGCACACAGTTTCACATCATTAGGGGCGTTTCAAACATTTAATTGGTTATTCTTGTCGTTCCATCTGATTTCATTAGGAATTAACCGAAAGAGTGAACCACCCTTGGTATCTCAATTGTGGTCTTGGACACAACTAGGCACGACATCTTTCTCACACAAACATCTACCTCTGAGACCACGACCCAAGAAGATACTGAAACCATATGTACGCCATATGATTTTTCCAAATCCGAGGGTCACACAGTCGCTTGCAGTTTGGCCCGATTTGGGGATTACCCACAATGATGCCCTGGTCACAATTGGATAACATCTACGTGATGTACCAGTGCCCGTCCATCGCCCTGGTACGTGGAGTTCTTAATAAACATTTAATGTTCTTTAGTTTTTCAATCATAGTTTTCATTCCACGCAGCATATAGACATGCTTATTCAAAATGCTAACCTAAGCAAGGAAAGCATACAAACACCAAGCTAATCACAATATCTTAGTACTAGAAAGCGAGTAACCAGTCATTAGGATATCATATCAATCATTCCACCTAAGGCATACATTCCTAGCATGGTACTAAGTACAGGGATTTAAACATGAAAATCATATTTCGTATCCAACATCCGCATAATACTAAAGAGTGAAGAAGAGATAGTCAACCCCACTTGAATCCAAAAAAGTACTGCTGGATGGAAAATCACCTCAACAGCAGTGAACGTCGTCCCTCTACATCATTAAACATAAATGGTGCATAAAAAATTTACTCTAAAGCTCATTCAAAATTATTTGAGAATTTTCAATCAAATTCTCAGTTCAAAACTAGACAATTTTTCAGCTTTCCTCATTTCTCAACAACAATACGCGAGACCACAGTCTACGCGTCCCACATGAATAGTTAAACACTTTTAGTACTGAGCTTAGCTTCAAACTAAGCTCAGATTGGGATTTATTTGTGTATCAAAGAATTTTTCCCTTTCAGAAAATCCCAAATTTCATTTCTCCGTAACTACACACACAAACACAGTCCACGCATTCCAACCTAAGTACTAAACACTTTTAATTCTGACTGCTACTTCAAAGGATAAACGGATCGAGTTTTATGGCATATCAAAGGATTTGCACCTTCGAATTCGCCAGATTCAATCAAAACTCACAGATCCGTCAAAAATCACAAAGGAACAGTCAAAATTCATAGAATCTAGTCTAGAATTACTTATTCTATAGCAAACAAGCTAGATCTGAGCTCTTTGCGCTTCAGATCGTTATTTACATCAAAAACCCCAAATTTGAAACCCTCGAATTCAAATTCGCAATTCAGACTACAGAATTTAGATCTTAATAGTTCAGAGCTTTAGAATCTTACCTTAGATGCTTAGGATTGCTCTAGACTTGATCTGGATCGTTTTGACTATCTTCGGGCGAAAATTGGATCTTCGATGACCTAAAAACGAAAACCCCAAATTCAGAATGTTTTTTTTTCTTCTTTTTTTTCGATTTTTGCTCTCTGGTTCCATGTTTCACGATTAAATAAGGGATGATGAATAGTAAGTGCATAAACATTGCCAGCAGATGAACAGTACCACTATTCATAGAGGAAAATTTTGCCTAGTTCTCCCTTTTTTTTCGAAATTAGTTCAATAAACACCAATAAATATCTTTTTTTTTGTTTTCTGATTTTTTGCCAACTTGAACCAGCGTGATTTATTTTATTTCTTTACTAAACATTATAATAAACATTTAAATCTTGTTTTTGGTCATATTTATATTTATTTAATATTTTTAAAAATTTATTTTCACTATTTGCGCGTTGAAAAATTCGAATATTAAAATAACCAATGTGATTTATTTTATTTATTTAATATATATTATAATAAATATTTAAATCATGTTTTTGAACATTTTTATATTCATTTAATATTTTTAAAAATTCTTTTTCGACGTGTACGCGTTATAAAAATTTGGTTTATTACAACTACCCCCCTTAAAAGAAATTTCATCCTCGAAATTTAAATGAGAAGTAGCTGAGCAATGTGTCCAATCAATCTGTCCTGTTACTCTTAAGCTACCAGGTCGCTTCCTCCAGGTTATGATGCCCCACAGGACTTTGACTAAAGGAATGTCCTTAGTCCTGAGACTCTACACCTTACGATCAATGATCTGCACTATTGGCTCTTCGTAAGTAGTATCATCTCGAAGTACGATCTCGTCCAAATGTAAAACATGAGATGGGTCTGGTTCGTACTTCTGGAGCATCGAAACGTGGAACACATTATGCACAGACACCAACCTGTTTGACAATCTCAAAAAGACCAATGTAGCAAGGCGATAACTTCCCCTTCACTCCAAACCGTCTGATCCCCTTCTGTGGGCTGATCTTCAAAAATACCTGATCACCGGTCTAGAACTCGAGAAGTCTTTTCCTCTTGTCCGCATTGCTCTTTTGCGTACTTTGTGCTGTAACTAATCTCCTCTGGATTTGCTTCCCCTGCAAACTCATCTCCTCAATTAACTCGGGTTTAGTGAGTACTTGGTCTTCAAACTCTGCCCAACAGGATGGTGATCTACAGGGTCTGCCGTACAGTGCTTCATATGGAGCCATCTTGATGCTTGCCTGATAACTGTTATTGTATGCAAACTCGGTAAGATGTAGATGCTTACTCCAATTTCCTCTGAAGTCTGGGGCACATGCTCTCAGCATATCCTCATATATTTGTATGACCCTCTCTGACTGCCCATCTGTCTGTAGATGAAAGGCTGTGCTCATGGTCAATCTGCTCCCCATTTCCTTCTGTAGGCTCTGCCAAAATTGAGACATGAATTTATAGTCTCTGTCTAACACTATGGTACTGGGAACACCATGCAATCGCACAATCTCTCACACATAAAGCTCTCCCAGCTTACTCACTGCATCAGAAGATCGAATAGGTGGAAAATGTGCCACCTTATTCAGTCGGTCTACTATGACCCAAACAGTGTCTTCCCCCTTATGACTTCTCGGCAAGCCGCTAACAAAATCCATCGCTATACTGTCCCACTTCCATTCAGGAATCAGAAGTGGCTGTAGTAAACCCGATGGTTTCCTGTGCTCAACTTTGACCTGCTGACAAGTTAGACACCGAGAGACATAACTGGCAATGTCCTTCTTCATGCCTCTCCACCAGAAAGTTTTCTTCAAGTTCTGGTACATCTTCTCGCCCCTTGGATGCATAGTGCACTTACTCAAGTCTGACACATCCATTAGGGTTCCTTTGACCTGTCCAGAACTGGAAACACATAGTTGGTTCCCTAATCTCAACGCACCCTATGTGTCAAGGCGAAAAATTTGTGTGCTTACCCTCCTTGATGCCCTCTATCAGCTCTGTAATCAATACGTCGGATTTTTGCTCATCTCTAATCTTGTGTAAGATGTCTGGCTGGTAAGTCACTGCATACAGATATGCTCATGTATTATCTGTAGCTATACCCAGATTATAGTTACTAATCAGTTGATACATCCGACCCACTTCATCCCTCCTGCTCGACTTCCGACTAAGAGCATCGACAACTACATTCAACCTGCCGAGATGATAGTGCAGTTGAAAATCATAGTCACTAAGGAACTCAATCCACCTTCTCTGTCGAAGGTTCAGTTCCTTCTGAGTGTATATGTACCTGAGGCTCTTATGGTCCGAGTAGAGATCAAAACTCTCACAATATAGATAGTGCTTCCATATCTTCAGTGCAAACATGATCGCTACAAGGTCCAGATCATGCGTGGGATAATTCAGCTCATGTGGCTTCAGCTGCCATGAAGCATAAGCCACTAGCTGTCCCTGTTGCATTAGCACTGCACCCAATCCACTAAGGGATGCATCAGTACACAAAGTGTACCTCACACTAGGGATAGGTGTGATGAGTACCGGTGTTGTAGTCAACCTCTGCTTAAGCTCCTGAAAGGACTGCTCACTCCAAATGAATTTCTCGTCCTTTCTAGTTAGCTTAGTCATTAGACCTGCTAATTTCGAGAAGTCTTTAATAAACCTGCGGTAGTACCCAGCCAACCCCAGAAAACTCCTGATTTCTGTCACTGTAGTGGGTTGCTGCCAGTCGGATACTGCTCGCACCTTCTCCGGGTCTACTACTATTCCCTTTGCTGAGACCACGTGGCCAAGAAACTTGACCTGCTTCATCCACAAATCACAATTGCTAGACTTAGCATATAATTTATTCTGCCTCAGTATCTCCATAACAGTCTGCAAGTGTTGTATGAGCTCAGCCTCTGATTGGGAATATACCAGAATGTCATCAACAAATACTACGACAAACTGGTCAAGAAAATGACTGAAGACTCTGTTCGTCAGGTCCATAAATGCGACTGGAGCATTAGTCAAACCGTATGGCATGACCGTGAACTCATAGTGGCCATACCGCGTCCTGAAGGCTGTCTTCTGTATATCAGACTCCCGGATCCTCAGCTGATGATACCCTAACCTCAGATCTATCTTGGAGAAGTACTGTGCTCCACTGAGCTAATCAAAAAGGTCATCAATCCGTGGAAAAGGGTATCTGTTCTTAATAGTAACACTGTTCAGCTTCTGATAGTCTATGCAGAGCTTCATGGAACTGTCTTTCTTCCTCACAAATAGGACTGGAGCTCACCATGGCGACTCACTCTGTCTGATGAATCCCTTCGCCATGAGTTCGTCCAACTGAGTTTTCAACTCTATCAATTCCACAAGTGCCATCCTATAGGGTGGAATAGCAATGAGATTAGTGCCGGGATGCAACTCAATCTTAAACTCTACCTGTCTGTGAAGTGGAAGTCCAGGTAGATCCTCTGGGAACACATTCATATAATCCTGTATCACAGGAATACTATGAATATCTCTGGTCCCCTCTGCATCCTCATCCGCTAACTGCCTGAAGCCTCCCTTCTGCTGAATGGCATACAACAAAGCAAGCGTAGGACTCCTAGGCAGTCTCCGCATATCCCCATCAACCCTTAATGTTTCTCCTGATGGAAACTGTATAGTGACTCTCCTCCTCTGGCAATCAATTTGTGCTTGATATTGGGTCAACCAGTCCATTCCCAATATCACATCATAGCCACTAAAATGGAGTAAACAAAGATTTGCGGGAATCAACTGATCTCCAAATCTGAACTCCAGTGCACTATACTTCTTCGAATTAACTGTGTCACCAATCGGTGTGGCGACAACCAATGGTACAGTTAGTGGTCTAGACACCAATCTTAATCTCTCTACTAAATCTTCAGAAATAAACGATCGTGTGGCACCATAATCAAATAAAACATGAACAACGACACCAAATAACAAAAACATACCATCAACTGCAAGAGTCGGGGCTGTCTGGGCCTCTGTTGCATACAGTCTGGCCTACTCTCTCTGTCTTGTCTGGGACTGTGTCTGCTTTTGCTGCGACCGACTACTCTGTCCCTGCCCTAACTGTTGCTGTGCTGGTGCTAGAGCTCTGGTAGGGCAATCTCTAGCCATATGTCCCTGCTGGCTACACAAGAAACACAGTCCTAACTTCCTAGCCTGCTCCCTCTGTTAGGTGATAATTTGACCTAATCCAGTCCGCTACTGCTGCCCTGAAGTCTTGCCTGACCACTAGCAGTAGGTGCTCTAGATGGTCGTCGTCGGTCTCTCTTCTACTGCGGGGCTCCAGATGTCTGACCTGAATACAGTCTCTTCTGTCTACTCTTGAGCGACTGCCCAAATTCTATGTCTCTCTCTACATGTCGGGCTCATACAACTGCCTCTCTGAAACTAGTCAGTCTTAGAGGTGTGATCATCCTCCTAATCTTCATGCTCAAACCCTCTATAAACTTCTCCGTCTTCACTAACTCATCTACTATCATCTCTGGGCAGAATCTCGACAGCTCTGTGAACCTATGCTCATACTGTGTCATAGTCAATGTCCTCTGCATCAGCTTGATAAAATTTGATCGCATCTGGGACCTCCGTGTTGACGAGAAAAAAATATCATAAAACAGTGTCGGGAACTCATCCCAGGTCATCACTGTCTCATCAATGGTCGGATCTACCACTATCATCCTCCATCAGTGGTAGGCTGGTCCCACCATCTGATGTACTGCCAAAGCCACTCTCCTCGGTCCAATCACTCCTAGCAGCGTCAGATGCTTATCCATCTCTATACCATCTATCTACTGCAACAGGATCTACCTGTCCCTCAAACTGGCTAGGACGCAGCTTCTGAAACTCTATAGCTAGGTCCTTCTGTTCTTTATCATAACTGGCGGACTTGCTAGCCGTCTGTGCTAGACTCTCAAGGGGTACTGGCATCGGTATCATTGCCTCATCAGGTACGAACGTTGGTGTAGACGTCTATGCGGGTACTGGAGGCCGTATGGGAGGCTGAGAAGACTTTGTCGGGTACCGGCTTGTCATGACCCTGTCCACTGCCCTATCTACTACTCTCTGTATCATATCTGCAAGAGCATCTGGGGATACTGTAATGGCAGCTGGCACAGCTGCCTCGGTGATACCCTCATCAATCGGTACCGACTCCTCTGTAGCCTCACCTCTGAGTTTGCCCCCACGGGGTCTACCACGTCCTCTTCTTCTAGGCATTATCTGTAAGTCCCAAAAACCCACTTTCAGTATCCAATAGTGTAATATGATGAGCAGAAAATTCAATGATTGTAAAAGAATATAGCTACCTTTTTTTTCCAAAGCTGGATACCTTGACTTGTGATAATAACCATCCATTCCAATTCCCACCTATAACGTCTTCATGTTTGTGCTGCTGTGACTCTAAATGTTAAGTCTCTGGGTTCTCGACATATCTTAGTTGCCTAGGGGTTTTTTCTAAGTCGACAGTATTTCATTCAGTTCTGGGTACAGTAATTTGTGTGTCAATACTCAAAATAGTGATATCACATATATCCAAAGCAAACACCCAACAATCAACCAAACAATGCACGTTGGTATAATGGAATCCATGTTCCATTACGGCTATTATATATTTATGCCAAATCCTGGTCTCTAAGGATGACGCAAGACCTATCGTACGCGACCGTCCCATACCAGTAGAATATAGTGCATGCAAGTTTTTACAAAGAGTCTGTTTATCGCCCATTGCAATTTCGCAAGTGTCTCGCTCCTTAAAGCTGACGCAAGACCCACCATACGCGACCGTCCCATACCAGTAGAATATAATGCGTACATGTCCTGCCCAAGAATTGATCACTCACCATTCATGGTCTGTCATTCATCAAATTCAGGATTCCCCTATACCCCTAAGTCCTTTCGTTATAAACATCTGGACTAGAAGTAAGAATCCTCCTGAATCGAATCCTGACACAAATGAGTGTATGTAATCACATTATCAGTCTCTAGCTTATGTCCTAAAAGCTTTTATTGAGATCTACTGTCTTCAAGACATCACCCGGTCTTCCCCAAACTTAGGGTTTCCAGACTTGGCTTGTGGACTCGCTATGAGTCACCAAACCTAAACTCGACTCAATCTCACATCTATGCGATGCCCTCGTTCCCACGTAATGAACAATTTCTAAATATAGCACACCCAGTAGGGCCAATAATCAAGCATAGCACCACCCACAGGGCCATAACTAGCATAGCACTCCCGTAGGGCCATCACTAGCATAGCACACTCATAGGGCCATCACTGAAACATGGCTCGCCTATAGGCCATAATCCTATTTTTGCCCTTCTGCGAGTGCTACTGGAACCCGAGGACATCACCTAAATCTTTTCTATTTCGAGCCACATAATCATCAGTGAATTTCTTTTATTAACTCTCTTTTCAAAACAAATCAAATCGAAATTATTTCCAGTGAAAATCAATCCAGTGAAATTTTCTTTTCGTTTCAATAACATTATTATGAAAACATTTCCATCTGGCATTACTTGGCCAAGAAAAAAAAATCCAGTCATGCCCAGTGTTGTCGAACACTGAGCTCTGATACCAACTTTGTCATACCCCGACCCCCAGGCCAAACATCATATCTGTCAATCTAAGGCCCTGTCGTCGGGCCTCGCGCGACTCCAAACTCAGCGCGTAGTCTGCTGAGGCACCAGGCGTGCAACAATCATCATTATCTTTCATTAACCTCTATACACGAGGTTTAAATCATTTTATAATTTCAAATAATCATTTTATTCATGCTTCACTAAGCAATTAATTTCAAATCAAATTCACCGGATGTTCAAAATCATATTCATACTAGAAATCAAGATAATAGTAGCGGAAACACTTTTCGGATCAAATATTTCTAAATCATTGAACACTGTTTAACATACAATATCTAAAAATCATCAGTTCATCAATCAAAATAAAAATAGGGTTCAAGATGGTAAAACAATCCTGTAGACACATGAACAGAAATATGATACATGTTCCTCCGGCCCAAATCCAAAATATACATCATAAAAACTGTTCAAAACAGAGAGACGGTTTAACACAAAATATCACACACTCTCTCTACATCCTCTAGTCTCCAGTCTGCCAATCCTCACTGAGCACTAGGCCCATGAGTACTTGTAAAATAAAAATGGGGTGAGCTCGAAAACCCAGTGGATCTCCCCTACACATCAATAACATTATACAAACGAGCATACGAAACATGCACACAGTTTCACATCATTAGGGGCGTTTCAAACATTTAATTGGTTATTCTTGTCGTTCCATCTGATTTCATTAGGAATTATCCGAAAGAGTGAACCACCCTCGGTATCTCAATTGTGGTCCTGGACACAACTAGGCAGGACATCTTTCTCACACAAACATCTACCTCTAAGACCACGACCCAAGAAGATACTGAAACCATATGTACGCCATATGATTTTTCCAAATCTGAGGGTCACACAGTCGTTTGCAGTTTGGCCCGGTTTGGGGATTACCCACCATGACGTCCTGGTCACAACCAGATAACATCTACGTGATGTACCAGTGCCCGTCCATCGCCCTGGTACGTGGAGTTCTTAATAAACATTTAATGTTCTTTAGTTTTTCAATCATAGTTTTCATTCCACGCAGCATATAGACATGCTTATTCAAAATGCTAACCTAAGCAAGGAAAGCATACAAACACCAAGCTAATCACAATATCTTAGTACTAGAAAGCGAGTAACCAGTCATTAGGATATCATATCAATCATTCCACCTAAGGCATACATTCCTAGCATGGTACTAAGTACAGGGATTTAAACATGAATCATATTTCGTATCCAACATCCGCATAATACTAAAGAGTGAAGAAGAGATAGTCAACCCCACTTGAATCCAAAAAAGTACTGCTGGATGGCAAATCACCTCAACAACAGTCAATGTCGTCCCTCTGCATCACTAAACATAAATGGTGCATAAAAAATTTACTCTAAAGCTCATTCAAAATTATTTGAGAAATTTCAGTTAAATTTTCAGTTCAAAACTAGGCAATTTTTCAGCTTTCCTCAATTCTCAACAATAGTACGCGAGACCATAGTCTACGCGCCCCACATAAATAGCTGAACACTTTTAGTACTGAGCCTAGCTTCAAACTAAGCTCAGATTGGGTTTTATTTATGTATCAAAGAATTTTTCCCCTTTAGAAAATTCCAAATTTCATTTCTCTGTAACTACACGCACAAATACAGTCCACGCGTTCCAAACTAAGTATTAAATACTTTTAATTCTGACTACTACTTCAAAGGATTAACGGATCGAGTTTTATGGCCTATCAAAGAATTTGTACCAAATTCAATCAAAACTCGTAGATCCGTCAAAAATCACAAATGAATAGTCAAAATTCACAGAATCTAGTCTAGAATCACTTATTGTATAGCAAGCAAGCTAGATCTGAGCTCTTTGCGCTCCAGATTGTTATTTGCATCAAAAACCCCAAATTTGAAACCCTCGAATTCAAATTCGCAATTCAGACTACAAAATTCATATCTTAATAGTTTAGAGCTTTAGAATCTTACCTTAGATGCTTAGGATTTCTCTAGACTCGATCTGGATCGTTTTGACTGTCTTCGGGCGAAAATAGGATCTCCGATGACCTAAAAACGAAAGCCCTTAATTCAGAATGCTTTTCCTTTCTTTTTTTTTTTCGATTTTTGCTCTCTGGTTCCATGTTTCACGATTAAATAAGGGATAGTGAATAGTAAGCGCATGAACAGTGCCCGTAGATAAACAGTACCACTATTTATAGAGGAAAATTGTCAGTTCCCCTTTTTTTCGAAATTAGTTCAATAAACCCCATAAGTATCTTTTTTTTGTTTTACGATTTTTCGCCAACTTGAACCAATGTGATTTATTTTTTTCTTTATTAAACATTATAATAAACATTTAAATCTTGTTTCTAGTCATTTTTATATTTATTTAATATTTTTAAAATTTTATTTTCACTATTTATGCTTTGAAAAATCCAAATATTAAAAATAACCAATGTGATTTATTTTATTTACTTAATAAATATTATAATAAATATTTAAATCATGTTTTCGAATATTTTTATATTTATTTAATATTTTTTTAAAAAAATTTCGACGTGTACGCATTATAAAAATTTGGTTTATTACAACTCATTTCTAGTACAACGAAATATAGTGTGCACTTTGATGGTTGTACACAATTTTATTCGGAAAGAAGCTATGGTAGATGAGTTGTTCATAGTGATGAAATTGATAGAAATGATAGCTATGGAGGAAATGATTTCAATTTGGAAGACAATATAGAGAGAAATGATATTGAAATGTCAATAGTTAAAGACAAATTAAATTGCAGATGGACTTTATAGTCAACAATAAAATTTGTGCAATAATACCTTAATGTCTAGTTTAATTTTGAATATTTGTATGACATTATTATTAAAAGCTAAAATATTTGTATTTTTTTCATTTGTTTTATTACTTTGTTATATTTCACTAATTAAACAATTGACTCAAACAAAACCTTGTTTGATAGTAATCGTTCTTTGTTTTATAATATTAAATCAATAATAATTGGTTATCCTATATTTTAGCACAATTATTTTTATAATTAATTATTCTTTACAAAATTGGCATCTTGAAAACAAATTGGAGAGTACAATTAATTTTTTATATTCACATCATTAATGATTTATCAATAATAATTATTTTTACTATCTTATTATGCTTGAATATAATTATTTTTATTAAAATATTTGTTTGAATGAGTAATCATTGAAAGAATATATTAAAATTTTCATATTCACATCATTAATATTTTTATTTTGTAGTACAATTATATTTTTTGACAAACACGTCATGATCTCATGTTATAGATAAACTGTGAAAATTATGCTAACATTCAAATTTTTCAAAAAGAGAAGAAATTAAAAGGATATAATCTCTTTTATGGTACAATTAAATCTCTTAACAAATTTTTAATATAAAAGTAATATTTT
>JAJIYU010014216.1:0-13406 GCA_030144865.1 Tinospora cordifolia
CGTGGTTATTATCACCATCATCTTTGTTAAATCACATATTCTAAAATCATAAAATAAATTTCAGAACATGAGACTAAAATAAATAAATTCAGCATATGATCAAACTAAAAATTCAATCATGGAATACTCACATATTGAAATAAAACCTATACATGATACTAGGCATGGCATGATCAATATGCATGCATAAATCAAATCTAAAACTGAATATTATTTTAGAATGCTAGAACTGAAAATCTTTTGATTTTAAAACCATACACACAATGAACATGCTAGAAATTTGAATAAGAAAAAGGGGTGTAAGAGAAATCACTTTCACCTTGTGTTGCTTTCTCTCCAAAGTTGAAGCAATGGCTCTCAAAGCTCAAACACCAAGAGAATCACCCAAAACCAATTCCCAACCCAATGAACTTCTAACACACAAGAGAGAAAAGAAAGTGAGAAGGGGAGCCAAGAAGAGGGCTTAGAGAACAAGATGACAATTCAACTCATGTTTCTTGGATGAGTTGAAGTGTGAGCATGAGGAGTTTATATAGGCTTCAAAAGTGTATAGAATGGCAAGTTTGTGGTGCTCTAATTGTAAGAAACTTGCCAATAATTCAAATTTTCGTGTCGCCCAAGCACAAGAGATTAGCAAGTAATTTTTTTGGAAATTTTTGGGATTTTAGAAACCAATTTTTGAATTTTTGATGTATTTTTATTGATTTAATTCAGATTTTCGGTTATTTAATTCGGAGCATCAGATATCAACCATCGGATCGTCCTCGAGATTGCGTTCGTGATCAAGATCAGGCGAGTGGAACATCAACCGTTGGATCTCCTCGATCATAGCACTGGGTTCGCGATTGAGATCAGGCGGGTGAGATCTGGGAGTCCGATCAACCTCGATCACAGTACTCGGTTCGCGATTGATGGAACGCGCTTTTCTAGGCCGTTGATCAACCTCGAACGCAGTACTGAATCGCGATCGAAATTAATGAATTCACTGTAGGTCGTTGATCATCCTCGATCGATGCACACGTTGGCGATCACGATCTTGGGTCCATTGTGTGAACCGTTGGATCGTGCAGATCGTCCTCGAGTTGCGTTTTCAGATCCCGTTCGCAATTAACCTTTGGCGCATGTGATCTAGACCGTTGGATTGAAATGATCGATCGTGAGCTGTTCGATCTTGGTGATTCAGTGCTCCTGGGTGTCATTTTGGACTTCAATCTCATTCGTTGGATTTTACATACTCGTTTTGGACCGTTAGATGTAGTTTCTAATTACCAAATTGCTTTCTAATAATGTTATTGTCCGAATTTTGCCAATGAAACACTTCCTAATTGATAAAAACTTGATTTTCTTATATATTCCCTTCTATTTTGATGATTTGCTAATATTTTCTCCTTTCTAATTTATTTAATATTATATTTATTAGATAATTTTCCATTTCTTTAATATCTTTAATTAAATAATCCATATTTACCATTTTCATGTATTTTTATTTATTTCATATTTCATTTTTAGATAATAATTTATGTAATTTTACACTAATAATGTTTTATTTATTTTTGATAAATACATGTACAATACATTTTTATTTAATTATATAAATTTTTTTCTATGTATATATTTTCATAATATGTAGTATTAACATTTATTATGCTAACACACATCTTATTCATTCATATATTAGCCAATATGTGTATGTACTTTATTTCTATTTATTTCTTAAGCAATTCCTTAAATTTCATAATTAATTCTACTAAACCTTAATTTTCATTTAATTATCAAATTAAGGACTTATTTGCTTAATTTTTACTATATGTCTAATATATTTTATTTTTTATGTGTCAACCCACAATTTGCACCAAAAATCTTTGAAATTAATTTATTTAACTTATTTTAATTATTTGACAAAATTCTGCAGTATTACGTTAAGCTATAAAAAAAATCATTCCCGTGATGCATCATTCTCTGAGTCCCCTATACCAAATGTTTCCATCCATTGACATTACAACAAACAAAGTTCCTAAGTACTTTGTCTTCAAAATTATGTCATCAGTTGCAATAACAGGACAGATACTACTTCATAACACACTAATGCACGCACTGATGGATATAAATAAATACTTGAAGTGATTGTTATCATCAAATTCCATATATGTTATGGATCCAATATTTGTTGACTCCAAGGCTGCATAATATGCAGGTAAGAGTGCATCTGATCCCTCAAACTCTTAAATGCACTCTTTCTTGCTCTTTATGCCTTGTGGTAGTCAATATTGACATTAAATATCTCAATGATAAAATGGCAATTTAGCCACCTAGAGGTAAAATAGCCAATTTACATAGAAAATGAACTGTAGAATAACACTGTGTAAAATAGTGAATAATTCCAAGTACAAAAAGTTATTTGGACAAACCCGGGATAAAATCGTAATTTTGTCACTGGAAGGCAAAATGATCATTTCATCTAAAGACTAAACATTGTACCATTATACAAGTAATGTGAGAATATTTTATACAAAATAAAGTGTCTTGAAAACATTGTAGAAAATGACAAAGATTAAATTAATAAAATTTATGTAAATTAAAGAATACATCATTATGGACATTTGGTTCATAATACAAATTATTAGGGAATAAATACACAAAAATTTCTAAATAAATAACTATTTAAATGAACACCCAGATGATTAAAAGAATTATTAAAAGAAATAACTTAAATTAAGGGCTAAAATAAGAACTTATGGTATGAGCAATGGGCTCGCTAGCTAAAATAACTAGAGACTAACATGTGTGCTCAGTGTAGGCCTGGGAGCTAATTAATAAACAACATTGGGACATGGAACATACTCAAAAGTGGAACCCCACATTAGATTTTGAAATTTCAAATTCCAAATTAATAAGAAACAAAAATAACCAAAAAAGTTACTAAAAATTTATACTTTTCAAAAACCTCGTTCTTTTCACACAAGAAAAATAGAGAATTCGAAAGGTTTATAAAATAAAAACAACTCAAAAAAAATGTATTAGCAACTTCTAAAATAATTATTTACTAATATATGTGCTTAAAAAACAAGTAAAATAGAGAATTAAAAAGGTTTATAAAATGAAATCAACTCAAAAGAATATATTAGCAACTTTTAAACTTTTACTTACTAATTTTTATGCATAGAAAACATATAAAATAGAAAGGGAAAGAATTTTAGAAAGGTTTTTACAATGAAGACACCCCAAACTTGTCAATTTATGTCTATTTGAACTCTATATAAACCCAAGCATGAGCACCATTCTCTTCATCCTTGCAAGAACTGGACAAGTCTCTTCTTGCTCTCTCTCTCTGCCTCCCTCTTGACATCTCTTTTTTCTTTCTTTAACTTTGATTAACTATTCAAAGTTTTGCGTAAATTTTGTGCTAGAAGGAGATTCGACAAAGAAGCTTAAGGATTAAAGCTATTTTAGGTGAAAGTTTTACTTTATTATTTTGATTTCAACAAGATATTCATATATAATTACACTTGAATATGCATGCTCTGTGTTGAAATAATCATACAAGTCATGCCTAGATGTTACATGCTTAGGTTTGCATGAATAAAGATGTATGTTATGTGATGATATAATCTATGTTATGTTGTTGCCATGCTCCCATATTAAATTTCTAAAATAATGTTAGTTTATATTCATGAATGCTATGTTTTTTACTTAACAAAAAGATTAATTAAGATTACAACTACGTATCGACACAATGTCTTAAAGGGGATTACTGTAGGTGTTCTTAAGATTGGAATGATGGGGTTTGTCCCTAGTTCACATGGGTAAAACCCAAAGTCTCGGATAATGGTTTAGACCCTAGTTCCATTGGAAACTGGCATAAAGATTGCCCTTTCCTCTTTTGATATGAATTTTGATAAGATTACCAAGATTGACCTCTTTTGATATTAATTACAACTATTAAACAAGTAATTGATTTAATCATATAACGTTTGGAAAGTGTTTGACATATATGTCTTATTTGTTGAAATGATAACTTAAATATTTAGAATGATCCACGGGATTTTGTGTTCACTTTTCCTTCTTCTAACATTTCAGGGAATTGACAAACAAAGAGCACACAAATGTCACATAAATAATATTTCTTAGAAATTATTTAATTGTAGGGCATGTTGGCCCAAATTTCGTTATTTGAGATTATTTCCACTGTAATAAATAAATTAAGAATTTTATACCTTTGGATTGAATTAAGAATATTGAATTATTTTTCTTCAAGATATCTTATTATCTTATTGAGAAATGTTATGAGTTAATATTACTTAGGATATCTAGAGACTTTGGACTAAAATGAAAAGAATGAAATAAAGTAACGTTGGCCTACCTTCCAACTGAATGGTTTGGTCTACGTGTAGAGAATTCAGGGGAGGCGAGGTGTTACAACAATATCATTTGGCCCATAAATGCTTCCAACCCCTTCATATTTTAATTTAATTACCAATCAACCAACTCTCACTTATGTCCATGTTGAATCACTTCCAATGAACATAAATCAGTGCAATTGAATTTTGTTACTTTTCAATAGCTTGAGTTAGTTATTTTCATTACCCTCAGTTTCCAACAACAACCATCACTAACACATTTTGATACAAACAATATAGTGGTCAATTTTTCAAATTTTAACTTAAAGTTGTTTTTCATGGCATATAGAGATATCTAATTCGACAACTCTTTCTTAATACTAAATGATGTGTTCTCATCAATAAAATGTTGAATCAGACTGTGAACTTGATCCAAGCGTCATACTGCCGCTGGATATAGGAACAAAGTTGTCATCATCTATTTGACCACTTACTTATGTAAGTTGACCAATTTCAAGTGGTGAAATATCTATCTTATCATTATCTAAAAAAAACCATGCATTCCATCCATAGCCTAAGATGTCATCATCATCTTCAACACTTGCAATGTCTACATTTCTTTCGAAGTCCTCATTCTCTACACCAAGGCTAATGATGTTGTCTTTACCATCATTGTTTTTAAGATTGTCTATATGTTGAGCATTATCAACATAAAAATCAAAAGTGGCATGTCCAATCCTCTTTGGTCGAATATTAACAACGTCATGTTTTTTCAAAAGATTGTTTCCTTTTAGATGATGAAAATCATTTTGATATCCTCTATGATGTCTCACATCTTCACTACGATATTTAGCTCTTACTGATTGACTATTCAAGTTCATATGAACAGCATGGAATTCTTACAATTCGCTGGTTACATTTGCACATAACAAAATAACAGTTTCATGTTCATTATTTATCTTCAGGTATATCTCTACATCCTTTTTCATCTTTTATCCCTACATGTATGACTCTAAGTTGTGCCTTATAGACATATGTCATAATAATATGATGAACAAATGAGTCCCAACTTTAACACACCATAAACAACATCATTAAGTTGTTGATAAGTGCAACACATACTAATCTTCATCGTTTTACTAATTTGATGAATCACATAAAACTTAGCATTTCCTTCTTTCACCCATTCACCACCATGTTTGATGAATATGAACATTCTTCCTATGATTTTGAGACAATTATTAGTAGGATGAATGTAACAAAACTTAAGAGTTTCACTGTAATATACTCTCCAACAAGTAACTCTCCTCAAAATCTTAAAAAATTCTAAGTTAGAATCCATTCTAAGGATTTTTTGTGGTTATGGAGAATTCAGCTACAGGATAACTAGGAATAAAGAGCTTTCCTCCTTTTCCACCTAACCATTTGGTCTTAAAAATGTTGGTTTTAAAAGTGGGAAATTGTTCTTCTCCTTTACTGCCCAACCTAAGAACAGACAAGTATGTGTTTCATAAGAGATCTTGGATCTTAGATTATTGAATGATCAATTTAATAAGAGATGTTTGATCAATTTGATATTGATAGATGAAGTATTTGTTGATACAAAGTATTTCGGCCATCCCCACGATTTGAGTTTGAGTTGTTGGAATAAGTTCAACAGTGGATCATGAAATCTTGGTGATCTTTGCAAGCTAATGGATGGGGAGTTCACTTTAAAATTGTCTGCCCTGCTTGCAATACCCCAAAATTTAGTATCTTGATGGATTATTAATTTATATCATCTTAAATTGTTCTAATTAAAAGGAAGGAGATAAAGTAGATCAATTAATTAAAACTATTAATGAGTATGAACACATTTGTTTAACAGAAAAATTGTGCATAATAATTGAGTGTGTAATAATAATAACAATGACAATAATAATAATAATAATAATAATAATAATAATAATAATAATACATTAATAAGTCACAAAATAATAATGCAAGTCATCTAATAGTAAAGCTAAAGATAACCAATAAATGACTTGAGTACAAAATAATTAAAATATGAACATAAATGCACATGCTACATTTTAATTGAGTCCAATAAAATATTAGTGAGACTCGATACACGAAAAAAAAAAAGTATAATTCCATAATAATAGTAAAAAATAGTAAGTGTGTCTACAAGGCAACCAAATCATTCAATAATTGAGTTAGGAAACTTTATAAAATTATAATATAATCAAGGCAAGTAAATATCAATTCATCCCATGTCCGTGTCAACACATCCCAATTAATAAGCCTTAACTCCTTGTCAAACAACGCGTTCGAGATTGATAATATTAATCCTAACTAATCATTATGAAATTGACAGTATTAGGTTGCAAACAATGCGTTCGAGATTGATACTTAACTTAGGAAATTGGCAACTAAGGTTAAAAATTAAATTATAAGGTATAAATTAAAAAATAAAATAATTTAGCACAAAAAAGCAACTAAAAATAATTAAAAACCATTTTAAAATATAATAGTAATATGTAATTATAGATTATGGTCTTAGGATTGGAAAACAATGCATTGAAATTGCATTATTAGTATAAAAATATTTGAAAAATATAAAAGATCAGAAAATAAAAATATTTGAGGATGAAAAAGCAAAATTTTAAGTTATTGAAATTTGAATTGAAATAATTATAAAATAATATTTTTTTAATAAAAATATTAGTATACTTAAAATGAGGATTTTAAAAATTTATAATAAATATTAAGTCCAAATATCATGTAAATTATGCATGATGTTTTTACTAATTTTTAAAAAAAAAATTAAATTAACCATATAATGATCAATAAACATTTTTATAGATGAAACATAATATTGACTATGTCCATAATAAAAAAATATTAGGGCAATAGTGTACAAATAGTGTACTAGTAACAATGCTAGTGCCATAATATGCCACAAAATTTGTATTGAGCTATAAAATAAAGAAAATTTAATTCTAAAATATTCAAATATCATAAATTTCTAAAAATAATATTTTGTATTATTTAGGTCAGTATCTCGAATAGATCCAGATTAATATGAATTTTGAGGAATCGAAACACGAGTACAGGTGGACGTGATATCATTTTCTCCTCTATATTATGTTAATTAAGATACCTAATGTAGTTAAATTTTTATTATATCAAATTAAATTATTAGCGTCATGCTAGTGTATTAATGTTTTTGATATGTTTACATGCATATGTGTAATGTAGAAGCATGCTAGGATATTATGAATGTCATGCTATACTCAAATGTATTTAATTCAATTGATAGTTATGCATGATGACTATGTTCTAATTATTCAATATCTTGTTGTCTATACACATGCATAAGGAATATTTACTTTGATTTTATTATTCCCTCCATTAAATAAAAATGATTAAGATATTAACCACATACTAACATCGCATATCTGTGTTTGATTGTCGTGGGTGTTGTGCCTAGAGGAGTAGGCTCAGCATAGTGTACCTGCATTTGATCCACATTGATAAATCTCCAATTTAGATAGGTTGAGTTTAAGGCCATGGACTAGTATTGAACCACTTTCGTGTATAGCCTCTACATAGTTTTGTTTAAGGTTTATTTGGAAGTTGACCCAAACTTTAAAAGTGTTAGGTAGTTGATGCCTTTATAGACATGTATCCTTGAAGGTTGAAGTTCACTCTAAGAGGTGATCCTGGGTTAAACCCTAAATCAATGAAGAGAGATATTGAGGATAGTCTTTTCAATCTTAATGACAACCATAAACAAAAAACTAATTAAAACAACTAATATTTGAAAGTGTTTGTATGTTTTTGTTTTAATTATTATAATGCTTAAGATGTGTTTTAGTTGATCTACAAGGCTCCTTTGAGCTCACCGCTTCCAATCATTTTTTTCAAGTGATTATTGATTAGCATAATTTATGTCAACCCTCTCTAGTGGTGCTATCTGGAGTAGCCTCACTAATGAGGTTACTATTGGACATTGTTTGCGTCGATGGATGGGTCATATGTTTCAAATCTTTTAATTCACTATTAATGTATCAACTAATTGACCATACTTATTTATAGTCATATTTCAGTTCATTGCATGAGAACTAATAAATGGTATTATTTAGTATTTCATTACATCATAATTAATGTTATCTAGTACACATTATGATCATTAGTTGAAATGTGGCAATGACCTAGTATGTCTGACCTTTGATTGGCCTCATGATTATTTTTTAATGCTAATTTATCTTCTTACATTTATTGCACATTAGAGCGTTTTAATAATTGGGCCCTGGTGCGGTTGCGTGACTGGAGGTCAAGATGTTACATTGCGCCCACCTCTCGAGAATATACTTAAAAAAATCACTTGAGTGTGGATTGGTAAAGTGGAAAACTCTATAAAATGTTTGCTTGTGACCCAATAGATAAAGTTTTATGGAGTTAATGAAAAAAAGAGGAACAAGTAAGTGTTTCAATGCCTCTACCACCCAAGCAATTCTATTTCATTTAACCCCCCCCCATTTATGGCTACATATCTTTTCGATATGTCAACAACATATAAATATTGGCTTTGATGTTCTCAATATATCAACGACATGGTTGATATATCAACAATAGCATACTTTGGGAGAGTTGTTGATATATTACTATTGATATATTGATAACATGTAAGTACTTGAATATGTTTGATATATGTTGCTAATATATCAACACTATCGGAGCCAATATATAGACAACATATATACTTTAAATCAATGTTAAAAGTTGCTAATATACCAACATTGGTATTGTCGATATATCGACAATAGTATTGAAAGCACAAAATTCAAGTTATACTGCTTTAAAATGATGTCTTTCAATGCCATGATGTAATTTTTAGCACCAACATGAAGATTGATAAAAAAAAAAGATGGTGGAAAATTGAAGATACAAACCATCTTCATCTTTGTTTTTAACCTAGTTTGTATTCTCCCCCGATGTGATGATGCCACCAAGGAATATATAAAGAACGATTAGATTTGTGATATAATGCAAGATGTCACGAAGATAAAATTTCGAGGAAGAAAAAGAATATAGCAATTTGTAAGAATGGTGTTCGTTTCAAAACTATATGTATAATACACGATTGTTAAAGATTAATTTAGTGGTTGGTTGTGTATTGATTGCTTGTATTTTTTTTGTCTTTTCACTTGTGTATCAATTTTAAATATTTTAAAAGGGTATTTTAGACATTTTACATGATTGAAAGGGTCAAAATTGTTCAAATTTGAAGGACGGTTCATTATTATAAAGGCTTAATGGGCTTAAAAATCCCAACCTTTCATTTTTTTATTTTTTTTTTGCAAATTTATCCTAATGTTTCATTTTTGGCAAAATAATATCAACGTATCAATTTGATGGTAAATTGCATCCAACAGTTGAAATCAAAATTGAATGTTTGATATGGAGCCCAGTAAGCAGCTGATGTGATGAATTTTAAATGAGATGGCACCTTTACAGATGACGTTGCATCCACATCATCATCACCAACATCTTAACTGGAAAAAAAAACTAATTCAAAAAAAAAAAAAATAGAACAAGCAAAAAGGGAAAGGAAAATGCAAACAAGGAAGGAGCTTGAACATAGGTTTCTCGGCGAGAAGTGTGGAGGAGAGGGTGTGTTGCGACAGAGGGGGCGAAGTTAGCAGTTGCATTTCTCGGAAAAGACTATCACGTGCGTTGTTGTTACTGCATTGTTGGCGAAGCTATTGCGTCATTGGCGAAGCTGCTACTGTTGCGTCGTTGGCGAAGCTGCTACTACTACGTCGTTGGCAAAGCTGCTGCTGTTGCGTCATTTGTGCAAAATCGTGTGCTGCTGATGTGTTGTTGGGGAAGGGTTTAGGCAAAGCTGCTATTGCGACATCATTTGGGTGAAATCACGTGCTTCTGCTGCTATGTCGTTGGGGAAGGGTTTGGGCAAAAATTGTGTGTTGCATCATTTCTAAAGCATTTTGGTTATCTACTCCTATGTGTTGTTGCTGCTCCTATGTGTTGTTGTTCTTGCTCTTGCATGCTGCTATTGTTCCATTATTGGCGAAGGGTTTTGGTGATCTGCTCCTGCGTGTGGCTTGTTGTTGCTACTGCGCTGCATTTTTGCCTACAAGAGCTCACTTCTTTCAACAATCTTTCTATTATCTTTCATGTACATTTATCCTTTTTTGTTACTATTATTGTTTGATCAGTTGTCTTCATTTTCATTGTTGACGAAGTGAATGCTTGAGTTTATTAATATCTACAAATATCACATGCAATTATTCTTATGTTGTGTTATCGGTGAATCAATGGATACCCACTTTTCTTGGTTCATAATTTTATCACATGGATTTATCTAAAAAAAATGAACTTTCATTTTTTATCAATTTTATCAAAACTGAACTTCCGTTTTTTATCAATTTGTCTAGCATCTCCTCTTCTGATTTATCTAAAAAAAATTATAATACTTTACATATCTCTATTTTATAACATCAATTGAATGCCCCTCTTTGACATGGATTTATCAAATTGACCTAGAAGAAAGACATCCGAAATGGGGGAATGTACAACCACTAACAATGACATCGATGGTGCTCTTGTTTTTCATTTGATTAAATGTTTTGGACCTTTGTGAATGATGGACCTAAATGGATTAAAATATATTAAGTTCACTTTTAAACCTTAAAGTTCAAATTGAGAATTTTTTAGAGCTTTCTTTTCTATAAGATGATTTTTTAGAGCTTATAGAAAATTATGTCTTAAGATTTTCTTAAGATATTTTAGAGCTTTCTTTTTTATAAGGTGATTTTCATTTTACTTTAATTTAATAATTTTATACCAATTATCATGGTTTTAATGAATGCTCTAAAGGATGCACTAAAGGACTCAACAAATAATTTTTTTCATTTCATTGTTAAATATTTGCTGCATCAAATTTGTACAATTGAGAGATTGATTTATTGTTAACTTGTTCATCAAATTGGTATAATTGAGAGGTTGAATAACAATTAACTTGGGTTTTGGTCTGAATGTCATCTTCGTCTGAGTCAACATTTTCCATAGAGAAAGGCGAAGTGGGAGATGAGAGGCGCAGATGCAAGCATAATGAGATTGCAAGACGTTATACATCATTCAGTAACCCAGGAAGAAAGTCTTTAAGATGTCAATATTGGGATGTAAGTCTTAATTACATATGAAGGTTGTATAAAAGAAAGTATTGTATTTGCTCCTAAATTGTAGTTTGTTTTTTTTTTTTTCTGACAGACAGAAAAAGACTACAATTGGTTTTGTTTGTAGCTTTTTTAATTCAATAATTGAACAAACTAACAGTGGAATATAATTTCAAATAACCATGGTTGATGTTTTCATATCATTTTTTATAAGGGCTTGTAGTTTGAAATTAATTTCTTGTTTGATCATGTTTATATACATAGTAATAGTATGCCATAGCAATTAATTAGTGCATCATGATTTGGATAGTTGTTTTGTGTATATTGTAATTGTTTTTTGGTTCCTTTATTTTTTTGATTTCCAGATCTAGTATTCTTTTTGTAACACAAAAACGATTCTATATAGATCAGTACATGTAGACATGTCTGTAACACCCCAGAATTTTGTCAAATAATTAAATAAATTAATTTCAAAACTCTTTTGAATGCAAATTGTGGGATAACACATGAAAAATAAAATAAATTAGAGATATAGTGAAAATTAAACAAATAAAACCTTAATTTGATAATTACATGAAAAATTAAGGTTTAGTAAAATAAATAAATAAAAATAAAGTATAAATACTCATATAGGTTAATATGGGTATGAATAAAGTGTATATTAGTACAAAAAAGTGAATACTACATATTATGGGGATATGTACATAAAAAAAGCATATAATTAAATAAAATATAATTATTAAAAAATAAATCAAATATTATGTAAATAATGGTGTATAATTACATCATTTATTATCTGAAAAAGAAATATAAAATAAATAAAAATACATGAAAATGAAAAATATTGATTATTTACCTATTAGCATTAAAAATACAAAAGAAATGGGAAAATGTCTAATAAATATAATATTAAATAAATTAGAAAGGAGAAAATAATAGAAAATCCTTAAAATAGGATGATTTGAGCAAGAATCAATGTTTACACAAATTAGAAAGTGAAATTGGGTTGATAATTAGCAATTTTCGGATAAAAGAAACCTTAGAAACTGATTTTTTGTAATTAGAAACACGATCCAACGGCCAAAAATGTATAATCCATCTGATCCAAGATCCAATGGCCAAGATCAAGATCCTATCGCACACCCGGATGCACCGAATCATCAAGATCGGACGATCCAAAATCGATCACCCATATCCAACGGCTTGGATCAAAATCGAAACCGAAGATCGCGAACACACTGCGATCGAGGTATATCGGACGGTCCAGAAACGATCAAGTTTAATCGAACGGACGTGATTCGTTTCGTTGATCACGAAATCGTATCAGCACACAGAACTCGAGGATCATCAGACGATCGAGATTTAGGGGCTCGGGAGAAATCGCAAACGTGTGTAGCGATCGAGGAAGATCAACGACCTACGATGAATTCATTGATCTTGATCGCGAAGCAGTGATGCGATCGAGGAAGATCAACGGCCTACGATGAATACATTGATCTTGATCGCGATGTTGTGCTGTGATCGAGGCCGATCAACGGCCCAAAAATACACGTTCCATCAATCGCGAACCAAGTACTATGGTCGAGGCTGATCGGACGTACCGGATTTCATCTGCTTGATCTCATCTTGAATCTAGTGATGCGATCGAGGTTAATCCAACGGCTGAAGTTCTACCCGCCCGATCTTGATCACGATGAAATCCCGAGGAAGATTCGACGACCGATATTCGATGCTCCGTATAAATAACCAAAAATTCGAGATAAAATCAGAAAAAATTCCAAAAAAAATCCCAAGAAATTTCTATAAGCTTGGTTTTCCAATTCCAAGCCAACTTGCTATTTTTCTATGCTTGGGGGGCACGAAAATTTAAATTTTTGCAAATTTT